>PVJS01007236.1:43420-56930 GCA_004027185.1 Glis glis | reverse complement strand
CCCCGGTACCGCAAAAAAAAAAAAAAAAATCACCTTAAAGGAAACAAAGAGGGTTTTGTGGTTAAGAATAAGGTAGATAGGATGCCCATAGAAGATATCCAGGGTAAGCCAGGCATGGTGGCGCACGCTTGTAATCCCAGTACTTGGGAGGCTGAGACAGGAGGATCGCAGGTTCGCAGCCAGACTCAGCTACTTAGTGAGGCCCTCCACAACTTAGGGAGACCCTGTTTCAAAATAAAGAATAAAAAATAGGGCTGGGGGTGTAGCTCGGAGGTAGAATGTCTCTGGGTTCAATCCCCAATACTGCAAAAAAAAAAAAGATATCCAGGGTATATAATGATAACTATTATATCCTCAAAAACTCATTAGCTTAAGCAATCCAGTTCAAAGTCCAATGTGGATGTTCTTGATCGAGCAGTCCTTCTCTAAATAGTGACCAAGGTATTCAAATTTTTATGCTGACTCCATTACCTTCAGAACATGTGCTTCAAGGTCACCTTGGTAGGTAGAAGAGGGAATAGGAGAACATGGAAAATCGCTGCCTTTGTCAGGTACTGAAATATCGCTTCTCACTTTCTATTGGTAAGAACTACTCACACAGCCCCACCTAGATACGCAGAGCTGAGAAATGTCGTTTACTTGCATATATAGAAATAGGACATTTTGGTGAGCAGAGCTTCTTTTACAGAAAAAAAGGCGATACTGGTGTGGAGATCTGGATGATGAAAATGAGCTCATTGGGGAAAGAGTAGTAGGAAGATGGAGCACGTGTGAAGACCTCAAAGTAGAAAGGACTTGGAATGCATGAGAATGAAGAGAACGCCTGTGTGGCTGGGATTCTGAGAGAAGGGAGGAGTGGGTTAAGATGCAGTTAGAGAACCAGGCCTGGGCAAGATCACAAAGGGCCTGGGAAGGAGTCTATCTTTTGTTTTCAGGGCAAGAGAATCTATTGAAGGATTTTAAGCAGGGTAGTGACATAATCTGATTTACATTTTAAAAAGTTCACTTGGCTATGTAGGCAATGAATTGCTTTGGGGAACAGAAGCAATAAGACCAGCAAGGCTAAAGTGCAGCAGTTGAATGTCCTAGAACAGGTGGGTGGCCAGAGAAGTCACCTGGGAAAGAGGATGACCTGGAAATCAAAGGCTCTAATTACTAGTCTGTCTGTGAAAAGCTGCAGAGGGCTGTGTGCCATTACATAACGGGTGAGTGTTTGGAGCGGAGCTGTGTCTCTGCCAAGATCATGCTGTTTCTTTTGGAACTGTGTTCCCTTAGGACTGTATTACAGGAACAAACGCAGGAGCACACCAGTAACTGCAGAAGCAAGGACTGTCTACTTGGAGACCTCTAAACAAGTACCAGGCATAGATTGATATCCAAACTCAACTTTATTCTTGTCTCTTACCACCCCTGCAAACTTTATCTCCCTGTTGTGGAGAAAAGCTGCAGCAAGTCTGTGACGCTCTTAGTTAACAGTTCTACAATTAGTTTAATGGACAAACAATCCCAAGTAATTAAAATGTCTAATTCTGTGTAACAATAAATGATCTGCACCTTCAGTGGCTTGAAGTCTTCTCTCCTCCCAGCTCGGCCTCAGGTAAGTCCAGGGCCCACTCTGGGCAGCGGACCAGTGCTCTCTGCTCACCACACCTCCTTTCTACCTAACCACTGCTGATTATTCGGGGCTCAAGAGAGAGGAGACGTTAGGAAATAAAACAGTCTGATTTGACTGGGTGGTTCTGGGCCCTGTGGGCCTGATGGATATTTAAGAGGGGAGTCCCCGCTGTCCCCTAGAGACCCTGGTGGATGCAGCTCTATTCCGGGTGGTCCCCTGCAACTCCCTCTTCAGCCCACATGCCACACTCCTTGCCGCTTTGTGTGGAGTCTCCTTGCCTCTTCAAAATGGTCCTACTAGAAAGGACCCATACTTCCCTGTCCCTTGCAAGGGGCACAGAGGATACACTCATATATCACTTGCCAGGGAGTTTTGGGAATGTAGACCAATGCCAAAGCAGCAGTACTGGCCCCACCACTGAAAGTCAGTGAGCCTTTGCACCAGTCTCCTCCCATCCCATCTTTACTTAAGACCTTGAACCTCAGGTGTGCTATTAATGCTGCCAGCACTAACAAGGTATTTCCATTCATTTTCTTTTGCTGTCCTAGAAATGATATTCATTTTCCCCTGTCCTCAAAACTCCAACCCCCGTCCCCATTCTTGCTCTCAACCAACAAATTTGTTTCCTACCTCACTGAGAAAATCAAAGTGACCAGAAAAGAACTTCTAAGGCCTTACCCTGATCTACTGAACCAGAAACTCTGGGAGAGGACTTAGAAGCCTGTATTATAATGAGCCTCGCAGGTGATTATAACACACTGAAGTTTGAGAGCCACTGCCTTTCACAACCCAGTAATACCGCCCACTCTCATTTACCTCCAACTACCTTTGTCCCTCCTTCAATGTATTCTGCCCACACAGGATTCCTGTTCCTTAATCAGTAGACATAATATTATTTCTTA
The DNA here is from genome assembly GCA_004027185.1 of Glis glis. NCBI lineage: Eukaryota > Metazoa > Chordata > Mammalia > Rodentia > Gliridae > Glis > Glis glis. The sequence goes on along the minus strand of PVJS01007236.1, from coordinate 54,413 downwards.
AGGAAATATATATTGCTCTCTCTTTAGTCTGAGCTGTCAACATCAGACACTGAAGTCCAGGCATGAACTTTGAACAGAGTTTGTCCTGAAGCTGATGATGGAGCAGGGAGGACCCAGATCAGGTTCAGCAGAGTCAGTTTCAGAACCAGGATGACTGATGGGGGGCCACCAGCTGGGGCTGGCCTGGGGCCTGAATCAGATCCAGAGAGATGTTTACTCAGGTGGCTAGAGTCAAAATAGGCAAAAGAAGAATATAAACTATAAGTAAGAGAGGAAGGCAGATCCCAGCTGGCCTGCTGAACATGGCAAGAAAACAGAAAACAAAATCCAGATCTAGGAAAGGAAGTAACATTTGGGAAAAAAAAAAAAAACAACCCACAAATACAGAGCTATAAAAGGTGATGTGTGCCCTACAGTGAGATACTCTGCTACTCAGATACATTCCTTGGACTTTGTAGCTTTCCTCCCACTTGGTTATCCCAGGAAGCTCCGGCCTCACAGAGTTGCCACAATAGTCTGTCCAGTTAGTCCCAGGAAATTAACAGGCTGGAGGGGCCTGTCAGGGCATTTTATGTTGGCTGCCTGGCAGCTGGCTCCACTCACCAGCGTCACATCTCCCCTAACATGGAAGTCTTTCTAGTAGGCTGTGTAAACTCTTTTGTAATACATACCATCCTGCTCTCTCCCTCCTTTTGTAGATCTTCTGGTTCCACCCCTCCCCTTCAATAAGCTGGCGCCTGTTCCACTGCCAACTTCTACCATCATTCTGGAGAAGTTCAAAATCCATGCAGACCACCCCTCTCCATAACACCCAAGCCGATCTCCAGGCGACCTCGCTTGGCACTCACCCCCATGATCACACCCTAGACTTTGCTACCACGTGGAGCTGCTCTGCTTCCAAAATTAATAATTCAAGCCTTCTGATTTCTGACCACATCCTCCCAGCTCACTTGCTCAGTTACTGCCATTCAGCCCACTCTTCCTTCATTCTTCTATCTGTTCTACAAAACTATAATCCAATATTGCTATCACTTACATGTGATAGCCTAAAGCTCCTCCACTTACTGTCCTCTCATTTCAAATGCATGACATCAACTCTGGATGATCCCTTAATACTCACCTCTTCCACAGTTACATCTAGATTTCTGAGTATGCAGGGACAACCACATCATCGGGTTCACTAGTATAACTATGAATTCATGAATAGTATCACTATACATTCAAATATGCCCTCGATATTACTCAGCAATCTTTACCCCACTGCAATCTGACTTCTCTCTCTTTTTTTTTTTTTTTGTGGTACTGGGGATTGAACCCAGGGGCATTCTACCTCTGAACTACACCCCCAGTTCTATTTTATTTTTTATTTTAAAACAGGATCTCACTAAGTTGCAGAGTGTTTTGCTAAGTTGCTGAGGCTGGTCTTGAACCTGTGATCCTCCTGTCTCAGCCTCCCAAGTACTAGGATTAGAGATGTGTGCCACGATACCTGGCTCTCATTTTTTAGACCTCTCAACAGCATTTGACAGCAGACAGTAAGTCCATTCCTCCCACATAAAAAAAAAGCCACTCCTCTGGTTTTACTCCTTTGTCTGTGGTCCAACCTTCTCATCTTCTTTCACCTTAACTGGTTCATTTTCCTTTGCCCATCCGTTAAATGCTCCTCAGAGTTCTGTTCTGAGCCATTTTTCTCTTCTCATTATTTTACCCTGGATATTTAATCTATTCCAATGACTTTAATTACTGCCTCTAGGTTAGATCCCCAAATCCCTAGCACAGACCTCACATATGTCCAACACTTTCTTTTTGCTCTTTCCTTTGTGTGTGTGTGTGTGGGGGGGGGTGTACTGGGGATTGAATCCAGGGGTAGTCCACCTCAAGCTACACAACCAGACCTTTTTTTTGTTTTGAAACAGCATCTTGCTAGGCTGCTGAGAATCTCAATAAGTTGCCGAGGCTGTCCTCAAACCTGGGATCCTCCCGTCTCAGCCTCCTAAGTATACTGGGATTATAGGCGTGTACCATCACATCCAGTCTCTTTTTTTTCTTCTTTGAGACAGGTCTTACTATGTCACCCAGGTTGGTCTTGAACTCCTGGGCCCAAATGATTCTCCTGCCTCAGCCTCCTGAGTAACTGGAGCTATAGGCATGCACCATTACCCCTGGCTTGTCCCGTTTTCAAATGAACATGTAACAAGCACCTGAAAGCTAACACTCTGAATGGCATCACCAGCTCACCTAGTTGCTCAAGCCAGAAACCTGAAACTCACTTCTGATTCCTTTCTCTCAACACCCTCAATATCCCACCGATTCTACTGAATGAAATTCTCTGGTCTGCCCACTTCTTTCCTCACTAGTCCACAGCACCCTCATCTTATGCCCCAAGCCTAGGTTTCTGCAATATTTCTGCTCTAATCAGTCTCATTCATCTGGATCCTGTCATTCCTATCCTTCCCTAGGTAAACAAGTACACGGGCTAGATCTCTGGTGACAAGCTCTGGAAATACAAAGATAAATATGGCTTGAGAAGAACGCAGCACAAAGCAAGCACAACACAGTATTTAAATGCTAAACGAGTACTCTTCACAAGGTACTTTTTTTTTGCGGTACTGGGGATTGAACCCAGGGGCATTCTACCTCTGGGTAGAATTCTACCTCTGGGGGCTACACCCCCAGCCCTACTTTTTTATTCTTTATTTTGAAACAGGGTCTCACTAAGTTGCAGAGAGAGAGCCTCACTAAGTAGCTGAGGCTGGCCGCGAACCCGGATCCTCCGGTCTCAGCCTCCCAAGTACTAGGATTACAAGTGCACCACGCCCGGCTTCACAAAGTACTTTAATACAGACAAAGAATCAATTCTGCTTTGGGAGTATGATCCAACTAGCTGTTCAAGAAGACAAACTTTGCCAGGCCTGGTGGCACACGCTTGTAATCCCAGTACTTGGGAGGCTGAGACCGGAGGATCCGGGTTCGCAGCCAGCCTCAGCTACTTAGTGAGGCCCTCAGCAACTTCTTGAGACCCAGTTTCAAAATAAAGGATAAAAAATAGGGCCGGGGGTGTAGCTCGGAGGTAGAATGCCCCTGGGTTCAATCCCCGGTATCACAAAAAAAAAAAAAAGACAAACTTTGCTAGTCAGAGGAGTACTAAGCAGAGAGAATAAAACATGCAGAGGCACTGTGCGGTGTCTGTTGGATGGTTCACAGCCCAGCCTCCAAATGTGTCCTTTGGCCTGCCGTGTTTCAAAACCTCCATCCCTTCACTAGAGGCATCCAACTAGTTCAGAGCCCTGGCACCTATGACTTTCCAGTGGGCATTCTCAGGTCTTGTTCTTGGGAATAGGTAGAAGAGACTGTAGTTTTTTTTTTTTTTGCGGTACCAGGGATTGAACCCAGGGGCATTTTACCTCCGAGCTACACCCCCTGCCCTATTTTTTATACTTTTTTTTGAAACAGGGTCTCACAAAGTTGTGGAGGGCCTCACTAAGTAGCTGAGGTTGGCCACGAACCTAGATCCTCCCGTCTCCGCCTCCCAAGTACTGGGATTACAAGCTTGAGCCACCACGCCCGGCTGAGACTGTAGCTTTATACTTGGGTTCATGGCAGCTACCTTCTGGGAGAAGTTTAGGACCGGTCATCCCAGCTCCTCTTCCCCTAGCACTAGCTTTTCTTCCCTATAGCTTTCCCAGGACATGCTGATCTAGGCCAACTATAAGGCAGAAACAATGGACAGACCGTTCTGCCAATGGGCAGTCCAATCCCCTAACCCAACATGGAATCCACTAATTGTTTTTTTAACATAGACCCAGTTCTAGACTACCCTCCTCAAAGGAAAGGTCAGAATCCATCAAGTCTCTAATCATCCCATGAAATGAGCCTGTTGAAAGGCCTATCCTGAACCCTTCCAGAGTCTTCCTCGGTTAATAAATCCACTATTTTACCTTCAACTTCCTACCCAGTCCAGGGAGGGTCTTCAAAGAACAATAAGGCATATGACACATAACAGCCACAGGTAGTTTATTGAGCACCTCCTATGTTCCTAACCCTGGCTATAGACTTCCTCAGTTTACTGACACAACAATGCTGTAAAATAGGAATTCTACCATTTTCCAAATGAGGAATGTGATATTCAGAGATCAAATGACTTCCAGTTCAGAGTGGCAGAGAGGGTTTGGAATTGCCATGAAGCAAGAGCTGCCTGTCTGCAGTCTTGAAGGCCAGGACTGATGGAAGCTAAGGAGCAGAAGCTATGAGTGATCCGAGGCTGGTCAGTACAGATCAGAAGGGAGCAGAATGCAGAGTCCAAGATAAAAAGTGTGTACCTTCTGAAAGATGGAAAGAAGAGCCAAACCCAGAGATCCTTCAATCCAAACCATCTAGTTTTCATGACGACTAAGGTGACTTATGGCTTCCAGAAATATTCCCCTGTTCTCACAATAAACTTCTTACTCTTTAGCTTTCCTGAAAGATGTTATGCTTCTTGTAACCAAAAAGCCTTCATGAGAGCAGAGCTGAGTCAGGATTGTTACCACACCTTGTTCCTAGGGCAGAAGGAAGGTAGTTCCAGGTCCTGGCTCATGGCCTGGCTGGATACAGTCTTCAGAGTTCTGAGCCTGGAGTTTGAGCCCTGCTTCCCAGTTTAAGGAGTGTCCAGAGGTCACCTGCGCTTGTAGAGACATGGCTGAAGTTTCAGGCCTGAGAGTTGAGCCTTGGGCCCTACTCGAGGGGGCCCAGTCTTTTCAAAATCAAACAAGAAGAAGTGGCTGTTCGTCAGGTCCTAGGGGCAGAAAAGATCCAGTGAGCTCCAAATCCTTACTCCCAACTCTTCAAAACACCTCCCTCTATACCCTACTCAGAAAGCTTCCCCTAGAGTTATGCCTTTGGGGAGCAAAATTAGACACTTTGCTCCATCTATTTCTGGGTCTATGTCCTCCTTTCGGAATACTGTTATCCTGAAAAGGGCCACACCTGAGACAAAAATAGGGACAGACTTCTCAGGGCCCTCACCTTGGAGATGACCTTGAAGCCCAGCTTGGTCACAGCCCCCAGAAAGGTCCGAACATCTTCAAAGCGGCTGCTAACCTCAGCCACTTTCAGGAGACCCCTGAGAATGGTAGGAAGTTCTGTATAAATGCACAGACACATGCAGGCACAGACACATGCACCTGTGTCCTGGGGGCTCCTACCCTGGTTTCAGCACTCGATTTGCCTCTTCTAGGAAGTCCCTGATGTTGGTTCCCATCAGTGAAAGGCAAAACACAGCCACATCCACAGACTTATCCTTCAAAGGCACCTGTAGCGGGTGGGAATGTTGAACATAGCACACAGTACTTCCTACCATTGGTAGAAATTTAGTATCACGTGCTAGGACTGGATACCAGGATGGGGAGGAAGGGGAGAAAGGGTAAAAAGGAGTACAGGCCAGATGTATAGAGGGGTTTACCTGGGCCATGTCACACACAGTGACCCTGGGGTCCAAAGAGGCCAAGTCAAAGCAGTGCACAGGGTTCCGGATACTTGAAGCCAGACGGCAATCCCCACAGCCAAAGTCAGCCACCACCAGGGATGCAGGCCTGGGAGCAGAAGGGAGGGGTCACACACTGGTCTGGTCTGGGCCCTAGAATGACCCACATGGCTTCTCGCAGTACCCACCCCCCATTCACCGCTGGCGAAGATCGTTGGCGATGCGGTCCACTGGCTGCAGTGGCCACTTCTTCACTTGGCTTTGGAAACCGCGATGGTAGAGGAGAAAAGCCTCAGGGTCTTCCTGGAAGAGACGCTGGGCAGCACTACTGGGCCCTGAGTACAGCTGCTCATTGAGGTAGCGAAATCGGGCCCCATCCAGCCGCTGTGCCATGCGGGCTCGGAGGGCCTCAGCCCGAGCCTCATGGCTGTCTGGCTTGGGGGCAGGGAGCATCTCAGTCTTCTCTGTGGGGGCCTGGGCAGGGACCTGGTCTGGTGCCTGAGGTGGCCGAAATTTGTTCTTGTGTCTCCTCTTGTTCTTCTGCCGGTTCCGCCACTGCTTACGGCTCAAAGCATGAGGGAGGTTAGGGGAAGTGGACCCAGGGCTTGGCTTGGGTGGGTCATTTGTAGCACTACTCTTCTGAGCCTTGTGACCTGCAGGGAAGGAGGTAGGAAGGCAATTATCTGAGGCAAGGACCCCTAAATGCAGAAATTTGGCAAGTCATCCTGGCCATACCCTTGTACTTGAGACAGAGATTGTGGCCTGGATAAAAATACTTATTGCTTAGCCCCAATCCTCATGGTGGAGTAACCTCTGTTGTATGTAGAATCAGCTGAGTGCCCCACCCCCACTACACACACACACACACACACACACACACACACACACACGCACACACCCAATGGTACCTGTTTGGTCAACACTGTCCAGGTGCTGGGTTGGGGCCTGTTTCTGGCATTTCCTCTTTCTCTTCTCTTCTTCAGCAGAATCATTGCCAAGAGCTTGTTTGTGGCATTTCTTTCTTTTCACTTCTTCGTCTTCAGAGTCACTGTAAGCTGGGCCCTGCTTTTGACATTTTTTCTTCCTTTTCTCCCCTACTTCAGCAGAGGCACTGGCCAAGGAGACCTTCTGGGGGCGTTTCTTCTTCCTTGCTACCTCTTCCTCCTCAGAGTCACTACCAGGTAGGCTGGGGGGTTGCTGGGAAAGAGATGCTGCTTCCAGGGCCCGTAATGTGGCCAAGAGCTGGCGGCGCTTGGAGCCCTGGAGGAAAACAAGGGATGAAACAGGAGTGAGGAGAATGGGTGAGGCCTGGAGAATAAGAAGAGAGAGATGGGGACCTGGTTCAGATTCTGGCAGAGGCATCTGGACTGTTCCCAGTTAACCAGCTTATAGAGAAGTCTACCAGTTGCAGAAGAATTTTCATGTTGCGACCTCAATCTTTGAGAGGCTAGCAGACAGAAAAACCACCTACCCTACTTTACCCAATATGTAAATGATGGGTAATTGAGGTTCCCCAGAGGAACGTGCTAATGCCACCAGCAACAGGACCAAAATGAAACCAGGAGTTCCAGCCCTTCATTTCAGGCTTTTGCCTCCAGCTGATCCCTTTCTATGAAAGGCAGGGAGATTTCTTGAACACAGGACAGACAGGTCACATGTGTGTACCAGTATTTGGGAGGCTGAGACAGAAGGATCACAGATTAGAAACCAGCCTCAGCAACTTAGTGAGGCCCTCCTCAACTCAGTAAGACCCTGTTTGAAAATAAGAAATAAAATTGGGTTGGGGTATAACTTGGAGGTAAAATGCCTCTGGGTTCAATCCCTAGTACCAAAAAACCCACAAAAACAAAACCAAAAAAAAAAAAAAACCACAACCACGTCTCTAGCAGTAGGGTTGAGAACAACCTGAAGGGAAGAAGCTACAGAGAGGCCAGTTGCCTGGATTCTGAGGATAGCTGTGGGGATGAGGAGGAAGGAAAAGCAGGCCTATTCATGTTGGAAGATGAATGAGGGTAGGAAAAGCCTGAGGAAGTACAGCAGTCCTCACATCTACTGGGGCTTAAAGGTCTACAGTCAGGGAGGCTGATCTGGGATCGAGGTCCTACTGGGTGGTCCTAGACCAGGTACTTACCTTGGAGGTTCTCAGTTCCCCCATCCTCCCTTGAACAGTGATATTGACAACCCTTCCCTGTCACCCACTCTTACTCTCTCCAATCTACACCCCACACTACAACCAGTAGCCTTTTCAAAGCTGGGGATATGTAGCCCAGTGGTGGAGTGCTTGCCTAGCATGCCTAAGGTCCTGGATTTACCTCCAGCACTACAAGACAGACAGACAAAGAGAAAGTGGAGAGGGGAGAAAGAAAAACCCTTTTCACAATACAAAACTGAAGAAATCATTCCACTGTTTGAAACACTTCATTGACTTCTCTCAAACAGCATCCCTCATTTACTCAGTACCCCAACCCACGGATTACTTTTCGGTATGTAACTCCAAGAGAACACGCTCTTGCCCCACGGCCTCTGCACGTTTCTCCGGTTCGAGAAACCCCTTCTCTTCACCAACTTCTACTCACCACGTATTTCATTTTCTCTTGGAGTCCCGGACCGTGCCGTGCCCCCTCTTCCCAACACACACACAGGCGTGCCCCAGCGCGGGGGGCGACCAGGGTCTGATTCTGGGCCCCACACAACTCCCGTTGCCATCACGGGGCCACTCACCTTGACTTGCGAGGCAGCCGCCGGCTGAGGCCGAGGGGGTCCAGGCCGGAGGCCCGCGGCTACTGGGGCCGCCTCGGCCCACTCAGGCTCCTCGAACATGCGGGTCGCGGAGTCCGCGCCGCTCCCACGTGCAGAGCGCGTCTCCCGAGTCCGAACGGGCCGACGCGGTAGGAACCAACGAGCGCAAGCCCGCGGCGGCTAGAGCGGCAGCGCGGCGCGGAAAACCATCGAGTGTAGACACTGGCGGGCTAGAAGGGCCCGGGCGGTAGGAAGGGAGGGAAGCCGCCCGCGCTGGCCGGAGAGGCCGGGGCGGGGCGGGGCCGGGCGGCGGGCGCGGCCGGACGGGAGTTCCCCGGAGAAGGCGCCTTCAGCCCGAGTCCCGGTGAGTGTGGGGGACCCGCGCCCCCTGCCCCGCTGGGGCCCTGCCAACCCGTCAGTCTTCACTCCGCCGGAGTTCCGAGCCGGGAACCGGAGCCGCCCCCGGGAAGGACCCCATCCCCTCTCCCAGAGTGTAGGGAGCTGAACCCCCCTCCCCCAGCGCAGTTCGCGGGTAAGGGTCTCCATCCCTGCTCCCCGACGTCGATTCCGAAGGTTCTACCTCCTAATCACTCCTGCCTCGCCCGGACCCGCCTTCCCCTCGCGCCTAGGGGCTCAGCCCGCTGCCCTGCACTCCTTCGCAGACTACCACTAGCCGGGGACGCAACGCCCAGCCCCCACCCTCAACACGAACACTTCTCTCCCGTAGGGCACAAAGCGGGGGCTCACCCCCTTTCCCTGGATCCCCCCTCGGTCCCCAGGCTTCCCCTGTCCGGGGGACTCAGCGCCGGGACGCTGCTATGGACGACATTTTCACTCAGTGCCGGGAGGGCAACGCGGTTGCGGTGCGCTTGTGGCTGGACAACACGGAGAACGACCTCAACCAGGGGTGAGCTAAGCTGCTGGTGGGTGAGAGGAAGGCTAGAGGTCTCTCCGCTGCGGGGGGTGCTCACGTCTGGGGGGGGGGCGGCTGACCTAGCCATCCAGCGAGATGGGTGCTAAGCACAGCCTGTCGGGGAACAGAGGGCCACCTCAGAGGAAGCAGTAGGAGTTTCACAGGCAGAAGCTGCAGAGAGCTTCCCAGCCTCAGAGAACTGTATGGGCAAAGGTTAGGCGGCAAGACAGAGCTGAGTGTGCCAGGAAATTGTCTGGAGTTCGCTGTAGCTGGAGAACAGAAGATGTGTGTGGGCTGCAGCCTTGGGTGCAAGTGGAAAGGCCCTGAGATACGCTGGAGAGGTCTGCAGGGGTCACCCAGATCAGGTTCCACTCTAAGAGCACGGTTTTAAAGCTGTGTTGTGACATGATGAGATTGTCCATTTGTGAAGTATCATCTTAGATGCTTCCTGATGAACAGGGGGAAGGCAGTTGCTCAGTCCATCCTTGAAGTGATGTTTTGGCCCAGAACTGGGACAGGTGAGAAATGAGAAAGGATCAGATTCCAGAAATTTTAAGGATGAAGAAAAGTGAAGAGGGTCAAAGATGACCAGGGGTCTGGCTTGGGCACTTGGATAGATGGTGGGTGCTTTGGCTGAGATGGAGAAAACTGAAGGATGAGGCATTCCATTCAGGACATGTTAAAGTTATGGTGATAATACAGCAACTTGGGAATGTTAAGTAGGTTGTTGGTTATGCATATTTGGAGTTCATTAGATCTTATTGGTAGATTTGGGGGGGTAGTGGCATATAGATGAGACCGGAAGGCATGTGTGTGAAGACAGTGCCTCAGAAGAGTGGAATACAAGAGGTCAGGAGATGAGAAGCCTGGCACACTGAAAGGAAGCAACTAGAAGTTGAAAGAAAAATGTATGGATATAGTTTAGAGAAGAGAATAAATGTTTTAACATAGGGGGAGTGGTCAATAGTAGTATAGGCACCTGCAAGGTCAGAAATCTGAGTATTTTAAAGTTACTATTGACTTTATAGTTAGGATATATTTGATGATCTCTGTGAGTGCTGTTTTAGAAGGTTAATAGGTGAAGAAACCAGACTATATTGAATTCTTTCAATTAAGGAACTATACTGAATACCTTCTGTGCTGGGTGCTAGAGTCCCACAATCAGACACAATCTGTGCCCTCAAGGTGGCAGACTTTGGCAGGTAGAAAAGTGAATGAGAGGTGAAGACAGAAAATATGGACTTTTTTTTATGTTGGCTGCGATAGGAAAGAAAAGCAGTAGTATTAGTGATCCAGGGCATTTTTTTTACTCTTTAATTTTTTAAGGTTGGGAGAGTTTAGTTTTTAGGTTTGAGAGGTCAAAATCATTTGTCATCTTAGTCCAGGTTGCACTGGTTTCTATTAGGCTTGTACTGTTTCTCCTTAATGATTTGCAAAGTCACTGGTTTCATTTCTCATATAATTCATAAAGGGTGCTCTGATAGAGAATGGGCCCTGTTAACTATTTTATGGTTAGGAAATAGAGGCTTAGGCAGAGTTGCCCAGTGGGACTGGCATCTTTGAAGACTGCTCATTGCCAGAAGGGAAAGAGTTGTCATTAGTGAAACTGGAAGGTTTTGGTGCTGGTTTGAGGGCATAGGGTGCGGGAGCCCAAGCTGGCTATATGGAGGTGGTTAATTCCTTGCAGGCCTCCTTGAGATAAAAGTCCAGGCCCTGAGGTGACAGGGAGCCTGACAGTGGGCAGAACCCATGTGCCCACACTTTTACCCTCATGCTTGGGTCTGCTCTAGGGCTACAGACTGCGTGCGGCAGGCTGATAAGTCAGGGCACAAATTAAAGGTCTGGGAGGGAAGACTGACAAGCGGCGGGGGGGGGGGGGG
>PVJS01007236.1:0-43320 GCA_004027185.1 Glis glis | reverse complement strand
CCACAACGTTAAGGCATCCGGAGGCTGCTGGTGGGGACCTCAGCCCGCCTCTTGCTCCACCCCTTTGGATCTACAGCCCTGGACTGGAGGGAATTTCCTTTTATGGCTCCAGGCTGTCAGGCCGACCCAGCTCCCACCCCGTTTTGTTTGTAAACTACTTTTACTTTATAAAATACATGTCCTTGGGAAAAGAAAAAATAATCAGGGATGGGTTTTATTCTAAAACAGCCATTTTCATTTTCTTCTGTTTTCTGTGTCCAGAATTGCTAAGTAGGGAATCCTGTTCTGTGTGGTTTGTTATCTACCTCATCAGTAATGAAAAGCATTTCTCATTATAAACCCCTCCAAAACATTTTAATTCCATTCCTTTTTAGATGTTAGTTTCAGAATCATGGCCAAACATTAAGCTTGCTCCCTCTCCATGAACTGTGTGGCCTGCCTTCTCCAAAATATCCCTCTCCCATTAACACACGCTGCACACCTGCCGTTAGTCCATTCCCTCAAGAAGCTTACAGTCTAACAGGCAAGACAGCCCACCATTAACACATTTTACAATCCAGTGCAACAAGTGCTATAGGAGGAAGCTGCACAAGAAGCAGTGGAAAATAAAGGACAATAGATGTTGCAAAAGGGGCACAGAGAAAACCAATGGAAGAAGAGTGCTACCACCTAATGAAGTAGGGCCTGCCAGGAAGGAAAGGTGTGAGAGAAGATGAAGATCATGAATCTTATTATAGAGTTGTTGGGATAGCTAGGTGGTTGGTTGGATGTGAAGCCCAGGGGAAGGTCTGAATTGAACCTTTGAGAGTTTCTGGCATGAATTAGAATTGAAGTCCTAGAAAGGTAAGCCTTCTCCGAGAGTATAGAATTAACTATCAATTTTTCATGACTCAAAGCCATCCTACCTCCAGCTCAATGACTATTGCCCCTTTCTCAAAGGGATGATCATGGCTTTTCTCCTTTGCACTGGGCCTGCCGAGAGGGCCGCTCTGCTGTGGTTGAGATGCTGATCATGCGGGGAGCACGGATCAATGTGATGAACCGTGGGGATGACACCCCCCTGCACCTGGCAGCCAGTCACGGACACCGTGATATTGTACAGAAGGTATGCACAAACCCCTCCACCACACACATTACCTATTGCCCTGAGGTCAGTCACAGGCACTGCAATCTAAGAAGGCAGAATGGGTACTCTTCTTTTTCCCATGCTGACATGGGTGTCTCATTTGGAACTGACTGTGCCTTCTGTCTTCTTTTCGTCTGGCCACTGGGCCTAGCTGTTGCAGTACAAGGCCGACATCAATGCAGTGAATGAGCATGGCAATGTGCCTCTGCACTATGCCTGTTTTTGGGGCCAAGATCAAGTGGCAGAGGTGAGTACTCAGGCCCCAAGTCCTGGGATGGGAGGGAAGCAGAATGAGCCTGAACTCTCACCTGTCCTGTCAGTGCCACCATGTGACATTCACAGGGTTGTGTACTGCATTTGTGTTCATGGTTGGTTGTGACTGCCAGGGAGGTCGCGGGGGCCCTCATCAAAACCATCTTTTCATTCCAGGACCTGGTGGCTAATGGGGCCCTCGTCAGTATTTGTAACAAGTATGGAGAGATGCCTGTGGACAAAGCCAAAGCACCCCTGAGAGAGCTTCTCCGAGGTCCATCCCCCATCCTTATCTGTGTCCTCTTGTCCCTCCTAGCCTGTCTCCTTCCTCCATACCACAACTCAGGCTAAAACTGTTTTTCTTCCCCAGAACGGGCAGAGAAGATGGGCCAGAATCTCAACCGTATTCCATACAAGGACACGTTCTGGAAGGGGACCACCCGCACTCGGCCCCGTGAGTCACTGCCATGGGGGGAGGGGTTGTAATAGAGAATAATCCTGGGCTCCTGGGGCTGGGTGAGGGCAGAGCTGGGGACCTGACCTGCCCACACTCTCAGGAAATGGGACCCTGAACAAACACTCCGGCATTGACTTCAAACAGCTCAACTTTCTGGCGAAGCTCAACGAGAATCACTCTGGAGAGGTGACCCCTGCCCTTCTTGCCCCTCCCTCCTTAAGTCCCCACAAATTACTTGCTCTGCACCTGTTTTCAAGTTTTCCCTCCATTTAGTGGGCAAGGAAGTGATGGCTTTAGTTAAAACCTTCTAACCTCTACCTGTCCTTTAGCTATGGAAGGGCCGCTGGCAGGGCAATGACATTGTCGTGAAGGTCCTGAAGGTTCGAGACTGGAGTACCAGGAAGAGCAGGGACTTCAATGAGGAGTGTCCCCGGCTCAGGTGGGGCAAGGCCTAAAGTAGAAGCTGCTGGTTCCAAGGAACTTGGAATAGCATGGAGAGGGGAGATCTTCTATGATGGGTCTCAGCTAGCAACATTCTTTCCCTCTCCCAGGATTTTCTCGCACCCAAACGTGCTTCCAGTGTTAGGTGCCTGTCAGTCTCCACCTGCTCCTCACCCTACGCTCATCACACACTGGATGCCTTATGGATCCCTCTACAATGTACTGCATGAAGGAACCAGTGAGTAGGGATGTGGGTCTTGTTGGGGAGGGCTTGGGAGAGGGGTATGTGAGCCTCTCTCAAACTGTTTGACTCTTGTCTCCTCTTAGATTTTGTTGTGGACCAGAGCCAAGCTGTGAAGTTTGCTTTAGATATGGCAAGAGGCATGGCTTTCCTACACACACTAGAGCCCCTCATCCCACGACATGCACTCAATAGCCGTAGTGTGATGGTGAGGCCAAAAGTTCATTCCTGGTCCAGGTCCCCAAACCTTTGCCTATCTAGAATAGGACTCACCTCCTTCCACGTATCTTCTCTTCCTCAGATTGATGAGGACATGACTGCCCGAATCAGCATGGCCGACGTCAAGTTTTCTTTCCAATGCCCTGGGCGCATGTATGCACCTGCCTGGGTGGCCCCTGAAGGTGGGTGATGGCTTCATGTTGGGAGGTAGAAAAGGACCAGCTCAGTAATAAGGGGGCAGAGACAGGATAGGCTAGGTAGTTGGAACAGACAAGGCCTATCTCTAGCTCTGCAGAAGAAGCCTGAAGACACAAACAGACGCTCAGCAGACATGTGGAGCTTTGCCGTTCTTCTATGGGAATTGGTGACACGAGAGGTGCCCTTTGCTGACCTCTCCAACATGGAGATTGGAATGAAGGTGAGTACAAAATTATATATACTTGTGTTGGGGAATGGTCATGGTAGTGACAATCATTGTAGTGGGCTGGAGGCTTCTGCCCACAAATAGACTCAACTTCTGAGACTCACCTCATTTTTCCTTGTATTTGTAGGTGGCACTGGAAGGCCTTCGGCCTACCATTCCACCAGGTATTTCCCCCCACGTGTGTAAGCTCATGAAGATTTGCATGAATGAAGACCCTGCCAAACGACCGAAGTTTGACATGATTGTGCCCATCCTGGAGAAGATGCAGGACAAATAGGACTGGAAGGTCCTTGCCTAAACTCCAGAGGTGTCAAGACATGGTTGGGGGAGAGCACCTCCCCAAAGCAGCAGGCCTCTGGTAGCCTCCCCTGCCTCCAGTCATGGTACTACCCCAGCTATGGGGCCCATCCCTTGCCCCCATCCCTACCACTGTGGCCCCAAAAGGGGCTGAGCTCAGAGCTTCGTCACTTGCCACACGGTGTCTCCCAGCATGGGAGGGATCAGCCCCGCCTGTCACAATAAAGTTTATTATGAAAACAGGCCTGGTGTGGGGACATGGGGACAGACAAGTACACTGGGTTGGGTGGCTCAGGTGAAGTAGTGCGGTTTCTTCACATTGATGCCATACTCGCTGAGGGCAGGGGTCAAGTCCTCCATGGTTAGAGTATACTTGCGGTCCTGAGGGAAGAGGGAAGAGCACCAGCTGAGCACAGGAATCCCAGATTCCAATCCCAGATGGGTGACCCTGAGTAGGCCTTATACCTCCCCTAGGATGCAATTTCCCCAAAGGGGTTTCTGGATAAGTAAAGCCTCTACTGCTGTGGAGGGCAGTTACTGACTCAGTGAGCCTCCCTTCACACCTTGCTCTTGCTCCGGGAGCTGCCAGAGGCTGTGCCCTTCATTTTGCAGTGCTGTAGGGCATCGTTGGCAATATCTGAGATGAATTTCTGGGCAGCTAGGGAGATGAGCCGAATTCTAGAGAGAAAAAACAAAACTGGTATGAGGAGATAGTAGACTTCACAAGCACCCAAAGCTCTGACTTGCCCTGGGTCTACTCACATGCGTGGGTCTGAGGCTTCAAAGCCAGCACGGTTCAGGTAGTAACCAGTCACTGCATCTGGGATCTGAGAAATCAATTAGACAGCTGTCAGTTTCAGCCCTGGTGGGCTGAGAGTGGGAAGAGGGTGAGGAAAATGGAGGATAGGCCTATCATAAAGTTGACAGTTTGGGTGGGCAGAGGGAATAAAACAAGACCTAGCAGGGGAGCAAATATGAGAGGATGCTGGAAAGCACGCAGGTGTGGCTGAAAGTTGGCCTGACAGCGGGCCAGATGGCCTTGTTCAGGCGGGAAGCCCACCGTAGGCGTGTAATCCTCCAGCTGCATCAAGAAGTCCACCAGAGGCGTGCTGGACACCACGGGCTTCACGTCTCCGTTGGCCGCGCTCGGCAGCACGTAAACCCCGTTAGACATCGCCCCCTCCGGGGGCGCCGCACCGCCCGCCGACACCGGAGCTGGAGGAGAATCAGCAAACTGAGACGCGGAGGGGGGAAGCTCGGGGCCCCAGCCAGGTCAGCCTGTCCCTTCTGCCCTCACCCGCCGCTGGCCCAGTCCAGGCGCTTCCCTCACCCTCACCCGCCCCGGCCCTCACCCGCCCCGCGCCGCTCGGCCGGCTCCCCGGCGCGCGCCGCCACGGGTCCCGCGCCCCCAGCCGCGGCTCCGGCCCCAGGCCCCCCAGCTGTCCCCGCGGGGCTGGCCTTGTTCTCCGCGGCGGCGCTGGCGGGCAGCGCGGCGGGAGCCGAGACCGGGAGCGCCGGGCCCGGGGCCGAGGCGGCGGAGGCTGGCGCCGCCTCGGGGTCCGCGCCGGAGCCGCTGCAGCTCATCGGGCCGGTGGGAGAGGCGGCGAACAGAGCCGCTTCCGCTTCCGCTCACGCGCCGCGCACCGGTGACGTCACGCGCCCGCGGCTCGCCCCGCCTCCAGGGCCAGCGTTCTCCCGCGCGCCCGCCTCCTCCCGTCGCCCGCGGGCGGGGTGGGTGGGGGAGACTGCGGGGCGCAGGGCGGGCGAGCCGGGAGCGTCCCTGCCGGGGGAGCGCTGTGCGGCTTAGTCCCCTCCCGCCCGCCTGGGGAGCACTGTGCGGCTTAGTCCCCTCTCGCCCGCCTGGGGAGCACTGTGCGGCTAAGTCCCTTCCCGCCCGCCTGGGGAGCCACTGTGCGGCTAAGTCCCTTCCCGCCCGCCTGGGGAGCCACTCTGTGTCTAGGACTCTTCTGCGGGTCTGGGACACTTCATTCAGTTGGAAGCCCAGACCTTGCTTTGGGGCTCATCAGCCCGACCTTCATCGACTACAGCTTGTCTGGCAGTCTGCATGCAGTCTTTGTGGTTTCCCTTATTCAGCCTTTTAAGGGTTGTAGTGGAGTTAGAAAGCCCCCCTCCCTGTCAGTTGCTCGGCGAGAGAGCAGCACACGGCGCTGCTGTAGATGGAGAGGGGGTATTTCAGTTTGAGAAAACAACATGCAGAATCACGAGTGAAAACATGAGGCTTTCAATTCCACACACATTTATTTGATTCTTATTTGCCAACTCCTGAGCTGGGGCTTGGGAATACAAAGTTAAGTAGGACAAGGTTCTAGTCCTCTAGGCACAACGGTCTTGGGAAGGGAGGCAAACAAGTAAACTGGCAATTTCAATACTATGCGGTAGTTACAGTGTTAGAGGTGGGTGCAGGGTGAGCAGTGCAAGAGAGGAAGGGAACTACACCTGCTGCCTACTTCCAGGCTCGAGACAGTCTATCAACATGATTCCACTTAAGTTTATTCCCTGATTATGAAAGGCAGGTATTGATATCCCCATTTAGATGAGGAAACCGTCTCAGATAAATTTAATTGGCCAAGGCTCTGCCAGTATGTATCAGAACCAAGATTCAACAAGGTTTGGTTTAGAAAATCTAGGGGTTTTCTGCCACATCGAAATCAACTAGTCTAGGGGAATCAGAAGGTGATTTCTGAGCTGAGTCTTGAAAGAACCCTGGAAATCAAGCAGGCAATTGTTTCAGGGCTGGTGTTAGGGGACTGAATGTAGTGATCTAGGGTGCGAGCTCCTTGGGGAGAGGAGAGGAAAAATGATTTGTTACTCAGGAACAAATAGCAAGGAAGATTTGTGAATCATGAATAAAACTTTGGAACTTTATCCAGTAATCTTTGAAGGGTTCCTACCAATCAAGTACATGGATTCATAGGACTTGATAGGACTTGTACTTTACTCTGGAAGATGGTTTAAGGATGAGGCAGGAAGTAAGGACACTGTTTTTGCCATTTTTTCCTGTAATTTGAGGAGAGAGAATGTGGCTCAAAGCCAGTGGAGTAGCAGTGGGGCTGGAGAGACTGGGATAAGTTCTAGATACTCTTAGGTAATATAATTGAAAGTACTCTGGGATTGATAAAGATATATTTAAGAGGTAAAGTTAGTAGGACTTATTGATTGAAGAAAGTGTGGAGGGGTAAAGAAAATGAGAGTCAAAGTGACACAGGTTTCTGGCTTCGTTAAAAGAAGCACAGTATCATTTACCAAGAAGAAACAAGATGGAATAGTTTGGGGTTGGGATGGAAAAAGACAAGAGTGTTGACTATCACATTGTCTTATATCTGAGGTATCAATCACTATTGGATAGAAAATCTGATTTAGTGAGATAGTGATGGCTATGGATGCTAGTGATTCATTCTAGTGGGACAATGAAAAAAATGGTAAGAGCAAAAGACTAGGGATAGAGCAATGAAGAACAGCAGCATTGTATGAGGAAGTCTATGAAGGAGGAAGACAGGACTGCTCAGAGAAGTTAAACCCCGGAAGCTAAGGAAGGAAAATAAGTGGGCAACTATGATGGAAAGACCATAAAGCGAAGATTGAGAAGCATGCACTGGAGGAAGCAGCAAGTAGGCCACTGTTTCTCAGTATCAGGGGAGGAAAGAGTGAAAAGTGAGAGCAGAAGTCTCATAGCAGTGAATTAAGGAGAAAACAGGAAGTGAAATAGTGCACACAGTCAGTACAGGAGGTGGTGGGCATCAGACCTGGGCCTGCTAATACCAGTATTAACAGACTGCACCTCCTCACCTTGTATTCACATCTCTGGTTGAAAAGAGGAAGAGATGGAGGGATGGGCAGACAAAAAATGCTGTGTATAGCATCTTGTTGAGGAACCTGAGGCAGGAGTAGGGAGACCTGAGTATGATGGAGCAAGGTAGGGTTGGGAGTCAGCTACAGCATTTTAGAGTTAGGGAGATAAGCTGTCTGCAGCAATCAATAGTTGAGTGTTGAGAGGGGCTTCCAACAAGGCAGAATAAGAGACTGCTACAGGGCCGGGGACAGGTGAGCTTTCCTGGCAGAAAAGGGTCAAGGGTTGAGTAGTGTCTTCAGCAGAGCTGGGAAGTTGGGTGTTCCCCAGCCTGTCACAGGATCCCAGCCAGGGCCAGAGCAGAAACCCTGACCCTCTACCTCTTCATTCAGACAGGACTCATGGCAGCCACGGGTTACCTAGGGAGGGATGGGCATCAGAACTGGGCCTGCTGGTACCAGTTCTAATAGACTGCACTTCCTTACCCTGTATTCACATCCCAGAGGTTATCCCACCACATCAGAATGGCCCCCAAGTTCATCTTAGCCCTTCCCATACCCATGTGACATCTACCCTTCCCTTCCATGCTCACATCAAACAGTCCTGCCCCACTCTGCTGGTAGAGCCTTGGGTTGAGAAAGCCAAGAGGGGGGTGGCCACTGAGGATTCTGTGCTCATTTATCAAGGAGAGGAGTCCCCCAAACACTGGAGTAGAGGCCTGCAAGGTGACGATGCAAGTAGAGGTTGGGTTTCAGAGTGATTAGACTTTGGGGGAGAGATATTTGAAAGGATCAGGGGTGTCTGAGGAATCAGGGGTTCTGAATACAAGGTCTTGGGGGCAGTGGGGAGGGTAGTCCTGAGTGGGGGGGACTGGAGTCAGGCTGATTCTCACCGAGGTTCCAGACACCCATGGAATAGGCACTCTGTTGCTGACCACCCAGTAGCCGTCAGAAAGTGCAGCAACATCTGGGTAGGCACGGCCACTGGCATTGAAGTAACTGGATGGTGGCAGGTGGGGGCTAGATCTCAGGAACCGGGTTACAGCTTCTTCCTGAAAGGCATTTCTCAGTGAGTACTGGTGGCCTGTAGCCTGCTCGGCAGTCTGCTGAATTGAAGATCCCCCAACCCTCTATCCAAACAACAGGCATGTACCTGGTATGAAGGCCGTGGGAACACATTGCTGAAGCCGCCACCGCTGATATAGTCAACTACCTCATTTGTGACAAAGAAAGGATTCTGGAAGGAAGTGCCTCCCACTGTGGTGACATAGGGGCTGAAGCACAAGACAGCAATCAGGTAGTAGTAGACCCAAGGGGACCTCCAAGATGTGTGGGGATGGGTAAAGGATGGCCTGAGTCTTGCTGTGGAGAAGCATGTATACTGGATTGACTGAGAGGTTTTGAGCTCTCGAGGCATGGCCCGAGCTGGCTATGCATACAAAACACCCACTCAATCTGCCACTAAAATGTCTAGATAGAGACGGAGGAACAAGAATACAGGGAGCTGTGTGCCACTCAGGAGACCTGGCACCTGCAGGAAGAAGAGAGGGGTGTGCAGCAATCAGGGCGGGTAAAGCTGAGCCATAGGAGCTGAGGGCTGAGCAATACATAGGAGCACTGATGGGGTCAAGGCAAAGGTCACGAGGTCACAGGTGAAAGATTTGTGATCACAGGGAAGTGGTAGGTTGGGGTGCTTACCTGGAGGCAGGGAAACTAGGACGGAACTTGTGTCTTCCAGAAACAGACCAACACCCAGCCCCACTATCACCTGGGAGAGAGACAAGTTTAGAACCCATATTAGTTGGTCAGAGTTTGGTCTATAGGTTCAGATGCCAGGGAGGAAATTTGAGTATCTGCAGTTATTGTAGGAGGCCAGAGTTTAGGGGTCATGTCAGCAATTCTTATTCAGGCTCTGTGGGGTGAAGGATCCCAGTTCGGGTGGGTGGGTAGGTCTAAGTTTAGGGTAGGTGTTCACCTGAAGCAAAGAGCAGGGTGAGACCCCGAGAGGCAGCCTTCATGAACTCAGTGTTGACCCGCTGGATGTAGGCACTGCTGAGGGAGTCCTCATCATCTCCATAGCTCACGGTGTGCACATGTGGCAGGGCTGACTCGTTACTGAGCACAAGGAGCCACTGCAGGAAGGGCTCCTGTGCCTCATGGCGGCCTGGATTATTTTTTATTTGAGAGGTGGGCACAAGGGTAGGCATTGGGGGGTTGTCAAGATCTCCCTCTAGCTCATGGTATTCCCTTGACAGAGCGGGGATCAACAGCCACCTCCATCCCACTTCCCCACCAGCTAGTCCCCTTAGTAGTACCAGCGCTACTGTAGACCCATGTGGAGATGTTAGCGCCAGCACTCATCAGGTATTCCACATCCAGACTGGCCTCAATCCCAGCCCGGCCCCGGCCCTGTTTTCCAACTACACGGGCTACTGATGCCTGGTGAGCAAAGTTGCCACCGAAGAGGCGCATGAATTCAGCCAGGTCTGATTGATGAAAGTACTGCTCCAGGAACTGTGGAAGAAGTCAGAGCAGGGATGGTGAGTCAGAGGGTGAGCTCCAGGGTGTAAGGCACTGAGGACACCTTGGGGAGACTGTGAGGAGCCTGGGGCTCTCTGTTCAGCTCACCTGGGCACAGGCCTGGCTGTTGTTGGTGGTGCCAGAGCCCACATCTCGTGCTGTCAGGTTGTATCGCTCACGGATCACAGATGGAGTCACTCCCAGGTGCAGGCCAACAGTTCCTGCCACTTGTGGCTTAGGGCGTTGCCTCAGGGATGATGTAGGGGGAAAGCGGTGCAGTCCCCCCACTGTGGAGAGCGGTCAGGTTGAGGAGGAGATCTTATAGACTTCAATACCCACTTTACTGCTGACCCCACCCCACAGTCCCTACAGCATATAAACTTCTCCAGCCCCTTGATCTGCCTGCCCCAGCCCCCACCAATCCCAGTGACTTTACCAAAGTCCACATGAGGAGCCAAGGCCTGAGGGAGCTGGTAGGGACGTAGGGACCGTATAACATGGGTCTTTGCAGGTCCCCCCACGTAACGATGAAACTCAGCTCCAGAAAGCAGCAGCTCTGCCTGTCTGGAGGTCAGAGATCAGAAAACAGAGGTCAGAAAGCATGAAATGGAGTAGAGGAGGCTGCCTGAACACCACTGGACAGTCAGTTATCTTTTCCTCATGCATTTACTACTACCCACAAGCTCTCAACTCCCTCCCATTGGGGTGACAAGTCTCTCTGGTGGGACAATTGGTGTCCTCCATGGGGCAATCATTCCCTCTCACCGGACACTCAGCCAGCAAGTCAGAAAGTCCTGTGTGGTCACTGAATGGCAATTCCGGGCTCCAGCTGCCAAGAGCCATTTTTGGACTGTGCGGAGGGTCAGTGGTGATGGCCGGACCAGCTCAGCCACATCCTCTATGGTTAGGTATTTTCCTGTAGGGATTCACAAGAGGGTCTTGCCTTCATTCATTGTTTTCCCAAGTTGCCTCTTTGGACCCCAACCAGGAGACATCAGGAGGGCTGTGCAGATGCTGGATGTATTTGGGTCAGGGGAAGAGAAGTCTGTAGATATTTGAAATGCCATGGCCAAGAAATATGGTTTTATCCTAAAGGTCAGTAGGTTGCAAATGCTGCACCACAGCATGCATTGCCATGATTGTGAAAAACAAAAGAGGTTAACACATTTAAATTTTCCATTTCAAGTTGCTCTCCACTTTGGAGCCAATTATGTGATAACATCTAATTTAACTCAGATCTTCAAACTTGTTGATTTTAAGCTTAAGATGATGGTGAGTCACTGTTTCCTGCATGAAGCCATGCGCAGTAGTAGTCACCTCTTGGGTGATGAGATTGCCCCCTCCCCCAGCTCCAGCCTTCACACATACTTCCCCTCCCCGCCATGAAGGACTTTAACCAGGGAAGGCTTCAATCCAGCCTGACCATTGAGGATACTGTCTTGGAGTAGAGAGGGGAATGAGAAGGAGGGGAGGAGACTGAAGGCCAATCAGGGGGCTGGGCAATAGTCCAGGAGAGAGAATAAACAACTGAGTCGGTGGCCACAAGGGTTGGCCTGAAGTGAACTAATCCAGAAGCAACTTAAGAGTTGGAACCGGCAGCCCCGGTGTTTGAATAGAGGAGGAAATGGGAGTGGATCTGGGTGGGGAGTGAACTTAAGTTGATGAGCATTTAATTACTAGGTGCTATTTCTTCATTTGGTAGCTGGTAAGTAATTTGAATCTAGATCTGATCATAAGGCCTATGCTTTTAAACATATCCCCTTTTGGTTTTTAGACTGAGGAACATAGGTAGAATATTTGTGGGGGAAGAATGTAAATTAGTTTTGGACAGTTAAGTTTTAGTTCACTTGTCATTCCGAAACTCAATGACAGTCACTGCCGTTCATCTGCCCTATATCATCCCCTTGTCAGGCAACAGGAGTATGACTCTGACATAATCTGCACCATCCCATGCCCTACCCAGCCCTGTGACCCTTCACTGCATCCCACTTCCTGCCCCCAGTCCCCACGGGCACCGTATTGAGGAGAGCTGGGATCCGACACAGCCTGTACCAGCTCCAAGAGTTTGTCCAGGTTCTGCTGTCTCAGGGCAAAGGTGAGACTCAGCTCTTCCTCAGGGTCCACACGGCCCAGGGACACCCAGCCTGGGGGCAGCCTGCAGGGTCAGGGGTCAGGAACATGGCCTTGGTTAGGGTGTGGATGGGAAACATGGGTGGGTCGGGGAAGTGCTGAATTAGAAACTGGGATTAGGTAGGATCCCAGACGCAGATATGGAACATAGGAGGTGAATGATAGGGGGCGAAGCCTGGAAACCTGGGGATAAGGCTATGGAATGGGTGCCAGAAGCTGGTAGGAGTGTGAGAGAAACGAGGACCAGGACAGCGGGTGCAGAACAGGGCATGGGGAAGGAGGCAGTCAGTGCTAAATCAACTCACGTCCGCTGCTGGTCAGGCTCCGGGCTGTAACTGCATTTGCTGACGATAACGAGGGCAAAAAGCCCTAGGAGGCTGCAGGGACGGCAGGCGGGTTTCAGTGGGAGCTGAACCATCATTTGTTCCCACCCTCCAACAACTACTCCTTACAAAGTGATCCCCTTCACCCAGGGCCCCTAATTTCTCACCAGGCTCGGAGTCCCATTCTGCCTTTCTGCAGATCTGCCGTCATGTGACAGATCACATGAGTTCCGGCTTCCGCCACCCACCATTTCCCTGCCTAGTAACTAGTGACGCTGCTGCCTTCTCCCTCTCAAGTGGGTGGCCCTGAATGCTACAGGAAGGGTGGGTGGGGCCACCACTAAGATTCCCACTCCCTGCCTAGTTAAGCCCAGGGCTCCCCACCTGCTGCAAAAGCTCACCCCAACCCCCTTCCAGGAATCACCACAAGGAAGTGGGCTCTGGATGCCAGACATGGGTTCTTCCTTGCTGTATGATATCAGGAAAATAACTTAATCTCTAAGAGTCTAGGTTTCTTCATTTATAATACAGAAATTATTATATAAAAGTGATGTACCTCATAGGTTGCAGTGAAAATATACACTGAGATAAAGCAGGCAAATTGCCCAGAAGAGAGCTTGACAAGGCAGACTCAGCAAATGTGAGCTCTTAGCCGGGCATGGTGAAGCACACCTGTAATCCCAGTACTTGGGAGGCTGAGACAGGAGGAGGACACGTTCAAGGACAGCCTCAGCAACTTAGCAAGACCCAGTTTCAAAATGAAAAATAAAAAGAGCTGGAGGGGGTGTAGCTCAGAGGTAGAATGCCTCTAGGTTCAATCCCCAGTATCCCCCCACCCCCCAAATGTGAGTTCTTACTTATAATGTGAATATGTAGTGAACCCAAGCAAGGGAAAAAGCATCACTTTCTTTGGGTACTCTTGTATCTACCCACCCCTCCCACCCCCGCTTTTCAGACTCTTGGGTCTAGAGCTCCAGATGGCTCCCACCCAACCAATCCCTCTCTAGGTCGCTGCTACAGCCTAGCCCCTGCTGCCCTTGCCCATGTTAGAGTGAAAAGATTTGATTGCAGAGAGATGTGATTGTCAGCCTCAAGCTAGGCTCCTGAGCTCTCACTGTCATCCCTGCCCTAGGTGCCACATGCCCACCACCCCTCTGCACCTCCTGAGGGGTCCACAATACTGTGCCAGGTGCCTTCCAGTCATCCCCACAGAACAGAGCCGGAGGCTGGATACAAACTGCAGTTTATTAAGGCTCCAGAGTGAGAATTGGCACTTGTTCTGGGCAGGGGCAGGGCTGTCAGTGGAACCCAAAGAAGCTGGGCCCAAACAGGTTGGAGGGGTCTCCCCCATCCCCCTACCCCCAATAAATAAAGTCTCAGCTCCATTTCAGGGTGCTGGCGCAGGGCAGATAGTCCTCACTGAGGAGAACCCAGGACTGCCGCCTCCTTCATATTTCTCCCCACACTGGGCCTGGCCGGGGTGACGTGTGGGACCTGCCCCCCACTGGAGGAATTTGGAGTGGAGAGCTGAGGCTTGGCGGTGCTTCCCTGTGGCCAGTCACGGTCCGAGGCTGCCCAGGGCAGGCTCAGAGTGGGGCCTGCATTGGGGACACTGTGCGCATCCCAGGTCGGGGCCCAGCCTGGGCCACAGCTAGATGTGCAGCTCCGTGTCATCGGGTGGCTCCAGGCCAGACTCTGCGCTGAGTGCTGAAGCTGAGGGGCCCTGGGCCACCCCAAATGGCGAGACCACAGGTGAGCGAGCAGCCAAAGGAGACAGCGAGGGTGAGAAGCTGGGGGACATGGCAGCTGAGGACAAAGAGCCTTCATGGCTGATGGGAGAGCGGTGAGAGGCCGGTGGGAAGATGGCCCGGGCTGCAGCTGTGCTTGCGGGCTTGGGGGGCACAGACTTGGCTCCAGGGTGGGCCACAGCAGTGATGAGGGGTGGAGGGTCAATACGGGGAGCAGGGGGACACGGCCGAGCTTCATCCTTGAGCCGAGCGATCTCTGTGAAGACACTGGCCAATGGCTGGAACTGAGGGCACCAGCTCAGCAGGTAGTCCCAGTTATAGCTGCCTCGGAGCTCCTCCTCGCCGGCCACAATGGCCGTCAGTGCACCTGCCACACACGGTTTGCCATCTGCTGGGAAGCCATAGTCCCCAGCGGGTGCGGGGCTCAGGCCACAGCCCCCCAGGAAGGCGGTAGCAGTGGCTGGGGGTCCCTCCTCTCGGTACAGAGTGGCTCCTGCTCCTGGCAGCAGCAGCCCTGCCTTTCGGCCCTTATACCAGGTGTCAGGGGCAGGTGGCTCACAGGACGTGTCACTCAGTCCATCTGCATCCTGCTGGATGCCTGAGTCAGGGCCACGGGCAGCCAGGGAGGAGGCCACGCTGGCCACACGGGGGAACTCGTTGATCATGCGGATCTCGTCATCCTCCGCAGCCTCTGCTGAGCCTCTGCCACTTGAATGTGAAGGGTCCAGGGAGCCGCCTCGGGGGTAGGGTCCTCCAGCTCCTGGCCCACCATAGCTGGAGAGAGTCTGGTGATACAGGTGCTCTGAGGGTGGTGGACTGGGTGGCTCCCGGCCCAGCTTCTGCAGGGAGCCACTGGCTAGGGGTGCTGCCTGTGACATCGGGCCAGGCGCTGCCTCAGCCTTGCGACTACGGGCCCGAACAAGCCCTAAGACCAGGGCTGCCAGGGCGAGCACCACCACCACTCCCAAGGAGGCGGCCACAGCCCCCACCAACAGCAGGTTGAGGTCAG
This sequence comes from Glis glis, assembly GCA_004027185.1. Taxonomy (NCBI): domain Eukaryota; kingdom Metazoa; phylum Chordata; class Mammalia; order Rodentia; family Gliridae; genus Glis; species Glis glis. The sequence goes on along the minus strand of PVJS01007236.1, from coordinate 28,326 downwards.
GTGCCAGGCCCAGTGCGGTGTGGGTGATATCCACGGTCACAGGCACTGTGGCGCTCCGGGAACCAGGCAGAGGACCCCGTGCTACTACCTCCAGCCTCAGCTCCCGTGGTGCCTCACGCCGGTTCCGTCCCCCACCCCCAGAGGCAGCTGCTCCGCTGCCTGGTGCCCGACTGTCCACCCGCAGGTACAGGGCACCTGTGGTCTGGTTGATGCCAAAATAGGGGGAAGAGGTGGCAAGGGAATAGAGCACCAGGCCATCGGCACCCCCATCCTCATCTGTGGCCTGCACATGACCCAGGCTGTGACCACGCTGGGCACCTTCTGGCACTTGGAAGTGGAAAGCTGGAGCCAGGAATACGGGGTCATACTCATCCTCTCCAGTAACCAGCACCGACACGGTGACAGAGGCTGAGAGATTCCCAGCATCAGCAGCACCCACTAGCAGTCGGAAGCTTCCTGTGTGCTCATAGTCAAAGGGTACTCGTGCCCGCAACTCCCCTGTTGAGCTGTTCAGTGCAAACGCCTCACGCCCCTCGGGCCCTGGCCCAGCCTCCAACAGGCTATAGCGGAGCTTCCCAAAAGCCCCGGCATCCCCATCGATGGCATGCAGAGTGGTCACTAGAGTGCCTGGAGGCTGGTTCTCAGCCAGGCTGGTGCTGAGCAAGTTCAGTGGGAAGGCTGGGCCGTGGTCATTCACATCCTGGACCTCGACTGTCACTGGTGCTAAAGCAAAGTGTGCCCCAGCAGGGTCAGCAGCCTGTACTACAAGCTGATGTCGAGCCTGGGTCTCACAGTCCAGGGGGCGGGCCAGTCGCAAGGTGCCAGAGTTCTCATCCAGCTCAAAGAGCCCCAAAGGGTCACCTGAACTGAGGGTGAAACGCACAAGGCCATGGGGGCCAGGGTCAGCATCAGAGGCCTCCACATGCAGCAGCTCAGCTCCAACGGGCATGTCCTCAGGTACTGTCACACGGTAGGATGCTCGAGTAAAGACAGGTGGGTTGTCATTGACATCCAGTACGGTGACAGTGACCGGCACTGCTGAACTGCGGGGTGGCTGCCCCCGGTCAGCTGCAGTTACAGTTAGATTGTACTGTGTCATGCTTTCAAAGTCTAGAGGCTCAAGCAACACCAGGCAACCCAGTGCCTGAGGACCTGGTCCAACACCTTCCCCAGTCTCAGCCAGCCGGGGTTCCAGGTGGAAGACTCGGCCCCGGTTGCCACTGATGATGCTGTAGTCCACGGTGGCATGGGTGCGGCTTCCATCAGCATCTGTGGCTTCCAGGGTGAGCAGGGTGGAACCAGGGGCTAGATCTTCAGTCACAGCCACACGGTAGTGTGGCAGTGTGAAGCTCGGGGCGTGGTCGTTCTGGTCCTGTAGCTGCACATGCACTGTGGCTCGTGCTGCCCGGCCTGGAGACCCGTGGTCTCGAGCTTCCAGCACCACATCCACAACTCCTGGCCCCTCATGGCCCAAGGCCACTGTTCCCATTGTTGTGAACAAAGTTCCTGAGAAGAGAAGGGAAGGGAAAGAAATATGCACTAAGCAGTGGCTATATATCAGCGGAAGAGTGATCTTTCAGGGTCTAGGCAATGGCTTTGGAAGTCAGACTCCAAAGAATGGCCCACATGCCGGGAGAGTCTGGAATGACCTCAAGGAGTCAAAGCTCAGGAAACAGCTTCTAGACGTGTTCAGGAAGGGACTTATTAAAGCCAGAAGGGAGAAATGTCCTCCCTGGATCAGAGATTCAGGAGTCAAGATCTGGGGTAACAAATTCTAGGAATGAGGTCTGAATATGGCCCAACATATTCAGATATCTATTCAGATCAAAGAGAAAGGGGTCAGACTCTGGGGAAGACACGCACCATTGTTGGGGTCAACACTGAAGCCCTCTGCAGGGGAAGCCAGGTGGTAGGAGATGTGGCCGTTGGCACCTGAGTCCCGGTCGGTGGCAGAGACGGAGAGAATGGCACTGCCTGGGGGTGTGTGCTCAAGTAGCATTACCTGAGGTGTGAGGAAAAGTGTTCATGGCCAAGCTTCCCAGCTGCCCAGGTAGCCTTTGTTCCACCTTGGAGCCCATGCACCTTAGTACTTTGAATGAAAACTGCCCACCTTCTACCCTTTGTGGCTACAGAATGCAGAACCTGGACATAGTTCACAGGACCAGAAGGTTGGTCCGAGATGGGCCCTCCCATTCCCAGATCAACTCCAGCATCCAGCCCACATCAGCCACTTCTAGCTCTGCCACATCCCTCCACCAGGAACAATCCTGGGCCCAGGTGTGGGGACATCCAGAGGAATTGGTACCTGGTAGAGGCTCTGTGAGAAGGTAGGTGCATTGTCATTGACATCCTCCACAAGCACAGTAAGGTTGGCATGGCCCTCGTGAGGTCCATCATGTGCCAGTAGCTGCAGGTGGTAGTGGTCACGCTGCTCAAAGTCCAGGGGGCCCGTGAGGGAGACACGGCCTCCATAGCGGCCAATACTGAAGGGATCCTGAGGCCCAGATGGGCTCAGCACATACCATAGCACGGGTCCAGAGTCCACATCATTCCCTGTTACCTGTGCAATCTCTGAGCCCAACAGTGCATCTGCAATATATGGAACAAGGGTGTTTGGCAGGGTTCTAGGTACCCCTCGATCCCCAAGTGGGCAGTAGTACCTCTCTGCCGCCCTCTCTGCCACACAGTCCTCACCTTCCGACACTCGGAGCTCCCAAGGCTGGGGGATGGTGGGGCGATTGTCATTGGTATCGATGACCATCACTGTCAGGGTAGCTGAGCCCACTAGGGGTGGGCTTCCTCTGTCTGTGGCCATCAGTACCAGCCTGGACACAGAGAACAATCAGGGGGGAAGGGCCTGGGGATAGAAGGGAACCCTGGGAAGGGCTGGGAGGACTCAGGACAGAGCTTGACTGTGGAGGTCTTTAGGGGTGGCCTAGGGATTGAGGGGGATGCAAGGCAGGGCTTAAAACTAGACAGGCTCAGGATGGGGTTCACAGGGGCCAGCCTTACCGAGCTTCAGCCCAGATCTCACGGTCCAGGATGGCTGTGGTAGTGATAGTGCCTGTGGCCGGGTCAACATGGAATAAGCCCCGTGCTGGCTGCGATGCAGCCAGACTATAGGAGATCTGTCCTCCAGAGCCTTGATCCAGGTCATCTGCCTCCACCTGGTGAGTGTACGAGGTTGCTGGCACTGACTGGGCCACAAACAAGTTGAACCAGCCCTTGCCCCTTATCTTCCCATCACACCCCACACCTGCAGCAGGGGCCCTTCCAAGGGCCGGGACTCTGGCAGGAAAGCCACGTAGTGGGGCCGTAGGAAACGGGGAGCATTGTCATTGGCATCTTGCAGGGTCAGGGTCAGCACAGAGAAGGCAAAGGCTCCTGCACTCTCCGCCTGCAGCACCAGTCGCAGTCGTGGGCTCGTCTCAAAGTCCAGCCCTTCTGCTGAGCGAACCGTGATGGCTCCTGTGGGGAGACAGACTGCATCAGTGACAGCCCCTTTCCTTGCCCTGGAGCCTCCCTCTCTGAGGCCCCTTCCTCAAGGGCAACTCCTCTTCAAAGCCTCTTCTGGCCCAAAGAACCTGCTTTCCCAGTAGTCTATCCCCTCACAGGGCCCCTGTTCCCATTCCTTACCTGTACTAGGCTGGATGGAGAATATTCCTTTCTCATTTCCACTGAGAATGCTGTAGGTGATGGGTCCATTTGAGCCCCCTGCATGGACGGCCTTTGGGGAGCTGACAGGAGTCCCTGCAGACAGGATGACAGAGGATGGTATTGGTCGGACTGTGAGCACTAGGAGAGTTTAGGAAAACATTTCTAATGATTAACGCCAGCCCATCCAGGGACACAAATCTGGGACACATGGCTGGGCACCCACCTGCAGGTGCATTCTCACGGAGCGTAGCCTCGCTACTAGCCCGGGGAAAGCGGGGTCCACGCTCAGACTCCCCCTGCAGTCCAACAGTGACGACTCCAGTGGCAGAGCGAGCTGGACGGCCGAGGTCAGTAGCCACAATGAAGAGGACACGGTCCTGGGGGCCCAGAGCCACAGGAGAGCGGGCCACACGGATTTCACCAGTGTAAGAGTCCACAGTAGTGCCGGGAGGTGGTGTGCCCGCCAGCCGGTACAGAATGGAGGCATTGGCACCAGCGTCCCGATCTTCAGCTCGCAGTGTGGCCAGAGCTAGGGTTGGGGTACTAAGGCTTGGGCCTGGGCGGGGTAGACGGAGGCGCAGAGGGCTGGTGGGGAAAGTGGGTGCATGGTCATTGACATCACGCACTGTAATAGTGATGGGCACGGTGGTGCTCAAGGGCCCAGCAGCTGCACCATCCACTGCGCTCACAGAAAAGGCATAGCTGGCACAGTGTTCTCTGTCCAGGGCTGTGGCTGTGCGCAGTTCCCCAGAGGAAGGCTCCAGCAGGAAGGCTCCCGCTGTGCCTGCACCCAGGTAGTAGGTCACACGGCCGTTGGCCCCAGCATCGGGGTCATGAGCCTGCAGTTGCAACAGCAGTGTCCCTGCAGGTGCATCCTCGGGCACCTCCACAGAGTAGGCAGGCACAGGAAAGGCTGGGGCATGGTCATTGGCATCCAGCACTGTTACTGTCACAAGGAGAGTGGCACTGAGAGCTGGCTGGCCTCCATCCCGGGCCTCTATACGCAGCTGGAATGCTGGCTCCACCTCCCGGTCTAGTGGCCTCGTGGTGCCAAATTCCCCAGAGGCAAGATCTAGGGCAAAGGCTCCTGATGGGTCTCCATCTGCAGAGAAGGGTATGTACACATAAACATACATGTGTCAGCCCACGAGGATGGGAGTAATTCACAGGCAACAGCAAAGAGAGGAGGTAGAAGTGGGCCAGGAGAAAGGCAAAGAAACAGAAATAGACAAAGGGAAACACAGAAGGCAAAGAAAGATACTATATAACAGCAGTCATCAGTGTGATCTGAGAACCCCTAGGAGTCCCCTGAGACCTCTCCATATACATAAGATCAAATTATTTTCATAGACATTAAAATAATCTCATCTCACAAATGCAGAGTGGAGTTTGCAGATGCTATATGACACATGATTACATCATCACTTGGTTAAGGAAATGTGTGCTTATATATTCATGCATTTTCTAGAATATTCTAGGTAGAAAGTTTAGAGCATGAATATGTTTATTTTTAGAGATTCAGTTTATTCTGGCTACTTTCAGTTACGCCTATAATCTTTACAACCTCATTACTATCCAACAAAATGTTATTTGAAATCCTAACATTTAGCCAGGTGTGGTGGCACATGCCTGTAATCCCAGTACTTGGGAGGCTGAGACAGGAGGATCCCAGGTTTGAGGACAGCCTCAGAAAGTAGTGAGACTCTCATTAACCTATCAAGACCCTGTTTCAAAATAAAAAATAATAAAATAGAGTTGGGGGTGTAGCTTGGAGGTATAATGTCCCAGGGTTCAATCCCCAGTACCACAAAAAAAAGAAAGAAAAAAAGAAATCCTAACATTTACTTGTGCCTATGCAGAAATACAGCAAGCAGTATACATCATTGGCTTGTTTCTCAATGATATGTAAAAATTTTCTAAGTTTTAATTTCTAACACAATAAATATTCATGCAGTCCACATAAAAATCCTTTAGGGTTCTCAAAAATTAAGAGTGTTAAGGGTTCCTGAGATCAAAAATTTGAGAACCACTGCTCTACAAGAGAGTCCAATAAGAAAAAAAAAAACAGAAAGATAAAAAACAGAGATGTAGAGGGAGATAAAGAGCTGGAAAAACATAGAGATTTCCAGATACGCTGATATATGCATGAAAGAAAAAGTGGAAGGCAAAAAAAAGGGGGGGGAGGAGACCCAGACACACTGAGCGAAACTTGGCAGTGGCCGTTAAGGACCAACAACCAGGTTAGTGGGTGTGGGGCAATTCTCACCAAGGATGCGGTACTGCAGCTGCCCGTTGGCTCCTATGTCAGGGTCAGAGGCCCGCAGTGTGGTAAGGGTCTGGGGGTCCTGGCCCTCAGGCACCTCCAGAGACAGATGGGCATTCCCAAAGGTTGGAGCGTGGTCATTCTCATCCTCAATAGCCACTCGCACTGTGACATGAGTTAACAGGGGAGGAGAGCCCCTGTCCCGGGCATATACTGTGGGAAAGCAAAATTAATGAGGTCTAGCCAGCCCCCATCCCATGAAGAAACCCATACCACAGTGTTCACACATGTTCACCAGGTACACAATAAACCAGAAAATGTCTTCACACCCCCAGGAACACATGTGTGTGTGCTTAACATACATGTGTCAGAAGACGTTCTTTTTCTTCATACCTCCCGTACTTGGTACATGCAAGATGTATCTTAGATTAGTAGTGGTGAGACAGAAAAGACACTAAATGAGGTATTACAAGGTTTGGGCTCAAGTGTCAGTCCTGATACTTCCAAGCTATGTTAGTTTCAACAAACCACTTGACCTCTCTGATACTCAATATCAATATACTTTTCTGTTAAATGGCTGCAACATAATCTGAGGTAGCCCTCAAGGGCTTAACATGACGATATGCATCTGAGAATTTGTATGATTGCAGTGATGGCAGCCTAGAAGTCAGTTCACCTTGCACCCTGCCTAACTCTTGACCCCCCAGAAAGATCTAAAAATAACAGGAGCTACTCTGTAATGTGCAGAAACTTCTAGAAGATAGTGCTTTAGGGGTTCTGCCCAATGTTTACAATACCTCTGGTCGTTGGGTCCTGTCAAAGTGTACCTGTTAAATTGATCTCCTCCTGCTCCTCACGATCCAGGGCCCTCAGAGTCGTGAGAACCCCAGTGTTCGGGTCCAGAGAGAAGCTTTCGCCAGAAACACCCCCATAAGTGACTTGCCCATTGGGTCCTGAAGAGGGACATCATGGAGGGTGATCAGAGGATAAATATAACGTTTATTCCCCCTGTCCGCCCCTCTCACATTTCATCCCCCCAGGTCTTACCCAGGTCTGGGTCGGTTGCTCGCAGAGTGAGCAGCGATGTGCCAGGCGGGCTGTTCTCACGCAAGAGGACGCTGTACTCCTGCTGCTGGAAGATGGGTGCCTCGTCGTTGACGTCAACGACACTGACAGTCAGGAGCTGAGTGGACGAGCGCGGCGGGGAGCCGTGGTCCGAGGCCACCACGGTCAGCACGTGCTCAGCTCGCTGTTCGCGGTCGAGGGGCCGCACCACGGACAGCGCTCCTAGGTAAGCAGTGCGGCAGGTTGGTAGCGAGGTCCACCCTCCCTGCGCATCGGCAAGCACCCTTCTCGCCCTCCTCCCCAGCCTGACTCACCCGTGCTGGGGTGCAGCCGGAAGTGGCCGTCCCCGCCGGCTGCCAGGCGGTAGGACACGCGCGCGGCCTCCCCCAGGTCTGGATCCCTGGCTACCACGTGCAGCGCCGCGGGCCCCGGCGGCTGATCCTCGGGGAGGCGCACTCGTGAGGGCGAGGCGAAGACCGGCGCGTTGTCGTTTTCATCGGTGACAAAGACGCGAGCAGAAACGCGCGCGGCGCGGCGGCGGCTGGCGTTGGCCGGCCGGTCGGTGGCCTCCACGAGCAGCAGCAGCGCGGGCGTGGTCTCCCGGTCCAGGCCGCGCGGCGCGCTGAGCGCCCCGGTGCGCGCGTCCAGGCGGAGCGGCGGCTCGGGCGGCTCCTGGCGCAGCAGGCGGTAGCGCACGTCGCTGTTGGGGCCGGGGCCGTCGGCGTCCGACGCGCGGAAGGTGTACAGCGCGGCGCCGGGTTCGGGGTTCTCCGGCAGCGCCAGCGCTAGCGGGTCGCGCGCGAAGGTGGGCGCGTGCTCGTTCTCGTCCTGCACGCGCACCTGCACGCGCAGCAGCCGCGCGCCCGCTCCTCCCGGCCCCTCCGCGCGCACCGTGAGCGCGCGCCACGCCGGGCCCGCCTCGAAGTCCAAAGGCCGCGCCAGGTACAGGCGCCCAGAGGCCGCGTCCAGCGCGAAGGTGCCCTCGGGGTCCGCGCCGCCCACCAGGGTGTAAGTGAGCGCGCCCACACCCGCCTGCTCTGGCGGCGCCACCGAGCCCAGCAGCGACCCGGGCCGAAGACCCTCAGCTGCCGTCACCGTCAGCACGACAGGCACCGGTGCCGCCGGGTCCGGCTCTGCGAGGTCTGGCGCTGGCTCAGCCACGCGAACCGAGGGAAGCACCTGTTGTGGACCGGGGAGGGAAGACGGAATCAGGACGCGTGAAAAGCGGGTCTGCGCTGGCTCCTTGGTAGGAGGGAAGGGTGTGGTCAGAGTAGCCTGTCAAGAGGGCCTGAGGACCCCAAGAAGCTGGAGCTACTGGAGAGGGCCCGCAGAAGCAGCCGAGGGGAAGTGGGCGGACTGTGGGGAAGGGGAGCCATACCTGCACCAGTAGCTGGAGGCTGGCACTTCGCGGGGGGCTGCCTTGGTCATGAGCGCTCAATGTGAGCACATAGTGGGGCCGCTCTGCACGGTTCAGGGATGCTGCCGTGAGCAGCTCCCCAGAGTGAGGGTGCAAAGAAAAGAGCTCGGAGCCAGGGCCTGGGGAAAGGCAGAGGAAGGATGGGGGTTTGGGGCTCAACTGAGCAGCCCGCGAGAACAAGCCATCACCCACCAACTTCCTTTTCCTCACCCCCGTACCTGTTAGTGTGTACAGGATGGTCCCGTTCTCCCCCTCATCCGGATCTTTGGCCTGCAGAGTCGTCACCAGTGTTCCAGGAGGCACACGGTCTGGTACCTGTAGGGACAAACTCCTTCCTGTTCTTGAGACAACTCAGAATCAAGTTCCCCTCACCTGTGTGAGGGCTGAGCCCCTTTTTTTGCTCTCACACCTGTTCGAGGAGGCAGTCTCTCTGATCTATACCTAGAGCTCTATGGGGAGACCCCCACTCCCTCTCACACTTCTTCAGGACAGGGTCCTGCTACTTCACATACCTGTATAGGGAGGCCCCCACCAGCAGCCCCCGAAGCCTGCAGGAAGGTAGGACTGTTGTCATTGAGGTCGAGCACTGCAATGTGCACGGTGCCTGTGGTGCTGCGGGGTGGGCTGCCCCCATCCTGCACCTGCACCAGGAGCTGGTAGCTGCTCTGCTGCTCTCGGTCCAGGGTTTGGAGTGTGGTCACTTCTCCTGAGAGGCCAGGATGGAGATCATGTATGGGCTATTTAGTGATGCAGAGCCAGAGGACTGCAGGTAAGAGGCTGGGATTGGGAAGCGTGGGAGGGAAGACCAGGGCTAAACCCCAGGCTGAGTCCTGGCCTGAAGAGCCAGGATCTAGGGAGCTGGGGATCCTATCTGGGTGTTGGCCAATCTGGGGATGAGGATGTGGGGGTCTCAGACTTTGAGTCCCAGTGCTCACCAGTCTGGGGGTGGATGCGGAAGGCCTTGCTGTCTTCTGACAGCTGTCGCAGGCTGTAGGTCAAACGTCCATTAGGTCCGGAGTCTCGGTCAGTGGCAAAGACCCGGCCCACACTGGTCCCCGGGGACTGGTTCTCAGCCACAGCTAGGAAGGTGGGCTCTTCAGACAAACGGGGACTGTGGTCATTCTGGTTGAGGATGCTGATCCGCACGGTGGCTGTGCCTGTCTGTTGCCTCAGCTCAGCTTTGGACCCAGACACCGCCATTACCCGCAGTGTGTATAACTCTTGGGTCTCACGGTCCAGTGCTGCTCGCACCCACAGCCACCCACTCTGTGGCTCCAAGCCAAAGGGGCTACTTGCTTCATCTGCTGCAAGATGATAGGTGATAGGGCCCCCATCTGGTGCTTGAGCCTGCACTTGCAAGACCTGAGTTCCAGGGGCAGTACCCGAGGGCAGGTCCACGCGGTAGGTGGGGCTGTTGAATCGGGGAGCCAGCCCACGGGTCCCTGAGTCCTGTACCACCACCCGAAGTCGAAAGTGGCTGGTGCGTGGTGGAGAGCCCCCATCCCGGGCCTCCAGCTCCAGCTCATGGGCTGGCCCCCCTGGGGGCCCTAGAGGTCCCATAAGTCGTATATGGCCTGTGGTGGGGTCCACGGTGAAGGCCCCATCACCTCCAGCAAGCAGGGTAAAGGTAACTCGACTATTAACACCTGAGTCAGGGTCCACGGCCCGCAGTGTATAGATAAGAGTCCCTGGGGCAGTGTTCGGTGGCAACAATACTGTGTCTTCAGGTGCAGGGAAGGCAGGGGAGTTGTCGTTCACATCATCCAGCAGCACACGCACCCGAGCTACCGCGAAAGCTGGGGGCACTCCACTGCCTGCTCGCACCTCCAGCTCCAGCACTGGTCCCAGAAGCTCCCGGTCCAGAGGGCGAAGTGTTTGTAATAGCCCTGAGGCTGAGTCGAGGGAAAAGAGTCCCCGGGGATCCCCGCCTGATAGGGCAAGGGTCACAGGCCCCACACGACCTAGGGAGGAGGAGAGAAGGGTCAGGAAAGAGGTGAGGGAGGGGCACTTGAGTCAGGGCCCAGACTCTTAACCCGAGAAGGGCTGGGTGGTACTTACATCTGTGCCTTTCAAAGTATTAGGAAGAGGGGCAAGTGTTGGCATGGAAGTTGGTTGGCACTAGGGTGGTTTTCATGTGCCATTGTGTTTTGGATTGGGGCTATCTGTGGTGTGATACTCTAGTGTACCTTGAGATGGTTCTGGAGGGCGTCTGAGTGTAGCACCAAGAGGGTATAATGCTAAATGATACCTGGTGGGTTGCGTGCCTGGACTATGCCCACACTGGTGCCTGGTGCCACATCCTCTGGCACAGAAAAAACATACTGTAATCGCTCAAATATAGGTGGTGTGGGGGTTCCAGGCACAATGCTGATGTTGACTCTGGCACTGGGTTCTGCCTGAAGGCCACCTCCATCCTGAACCCCGATCTCCAGCTGCACCACAGAATTAGCCCGTCTGGCCAAGGGCCAGGCGACTGTCAATAGCCCTAGAGAAGGGATAGAAGCAGAGATATATAAGGGAAAGAACAGGGAAGGGGGCAATACAACATTTAGGCAGGTGGGGAGAGTGGCCTGGGGCAGGTCCTGGTAATGGGAAGATCCTCACCTGAGTGCTCATCCAAGGCAAAGAGTGGGGGACTATTGCCAGCCAGGATGTGATAGGAGAGTCTTCCATGGGGTCCTTGGTCAGGGTCATGAGCACGCACCCTCAGCACAGCTGTGCCTGGTGTGCTCTGGGCACTCAGACTGGCAGCATACTCCCGTGGATAAAACTGAGGTGGGTTGTCATTCTCATCTGACACAAACACCTTCACATATACCATGGACTTGAGGCCTCCCTGGTGGGATATGCAGTCATAGGTCAGGTGGGTCTTGTCTGGCCCCAGTGAGTGCTCCACCCCAGTGTCCCTGCACAAGGCCTGCCCACTCACCCCATCCACAGCCGTCACTGTGAAGTCAAAGCTTGAGGGCCCCTGATCGCGGTCCAGCATCCGGGTCGTGCACACGTCACCACTGTGGGCATCAATGCGGAACGGGGGAGAGCCGGAGGCCCCAAGTCCAGCACCCAAGGAATAGGAAAGGAGGCCAAATGGGCCGCTATCGGCATCTGTGGCTGTCACCTGGGGAGAGGCTGGGGTGAGTGATGCCCCCTCTTGTTGGCCAGAAAAGTCAGAGGTAAGTGGTGATTAGAAAGAGCAGCTGGTGCCCAGAATCCCTGGATAGTGGACATACTGAGGGGACTATAGGACGTGGACCAGTCCCAACCCTTGTCCAGACCTCTCCACTTGGTTAAGTTCCTGAGAGTCTATGGTACAAACTTTTTTTGTTAAATAGTCAATACATAGCCTTCTTTGATGACTGCTTCTGTTTAAAGACACTTTAACATTGAACTCTCAGCCACTAACACTATAACAGGCCTGAATGAAATTTATCTAACACATGTATTTTCTCTATAAAGCATATCACAGCCTTCTTGTGTTTAGGAACACTAGATAGCATTCCAAAACTACACTTGGGGGCCATTTTAAATAGCCAACAAAAACACAAACGTGAAAAAAAGTGGCATTAAACAGACCTCAAAAAGGACACATGTTCGTGGTAAGAGACCTGAAACAAGCATTGCCTTCTGTTATAGTTTGGATTTAAAATGTCTCCCAGAAGCTCATGTGTTGAAAGCATGTTCCGGATGCAACAAGGTTCAGAAGTGGGGCATGGCTGGAGGAGGCGGGTCATTGGGGATTATATATGTCCATGGGCCCCTCCTTTCCCTCTCTCTACTTTCAACTGCCATAATGTGAGAACCCTCCACCATAAGCTCTGCTATCATTGCCACTGGGGTTTATGCTTCAAAGCCAGCCCTACAGACTGAAACTGTGAGTCCCCCAAAACCTTTCCTCCTCTAAGTTCTTGTTGAGTATTTTGGTCACAGCAATGGGAAAGCTGGCTAAAACACCTTCTTTGACCTCAGCTGGAAATGTGGGTATTGGACGACTCAAATTTTTCATTGCTCTGGACATGCCTGAGAATGACTGCAAAAGTGCTACAAGTATTGATTTGGGGGTTACAAATAAATTTTAGAAGCTGGGCATGGGGGTGCACACTTGTAATCCCAGTACTTGGGAGGCTAAGACCGGAGGATCTGGGTTTGCGGCCAGCCTCAGTTACTTAGTGAGGCCCTCCACAACTTAGTGAGACCCTGTTTCAAAATAAAGAATTAAAAAATAGGGCTGGGGGTGTAGCTCGGAGGTAGAATGCCCCTAGGTTCAATCCCCAGTACTGCAAAAAAAAATTTTAGAGAGTAAGTGAATTTGCAAATAATAAGGACCAGTTGTACTGATAAAGAAGAATACTAAGGGCTGCAACCTCAAGTTCCAGGTGGATCACAGTAAGTTAATACTCTCATCAAGCCTCCTATATCACCCCAGAGAACTGAATAACCCATAGAATTATTGAGAATATTATAGGTCTAACCTTTATTGAGTGGGATCTGATCACTATAGGGTCTGTTATATGGATTTATGGGTGTGGCTCCTGCATCCTTAGTGTAGGACAGGGGCAAGTACACAATAGGTGCTCTATGCCTATTTGGGTAAATGGACATTCTGATAGTCTTGTAACAAAACCTTCCTTCATACTAAGTTTTATACACTGGGTGCACATTAGGCCCTCAATATTGAGTTAGCTGGTGCTGGCTGCTGCAGGTTGTGACAAAGTGCTCTTTGTGGATAGAAGGACCTCGGGGTCATGATACGCTGCAAGAAGAAGCTGAAGAGTTCCTTTTCTCTGCCAGAAAATGTGCTCAGAGAGAAAGCTGACCAAGGATTTCTGACTGTTGCCCAGGCCCTTGACAGAAGTGATGTGTGCCGTTGTTTACCCTCCTAGAGACACTAAGACCTTGCCACAGCCAAACCCTGGAAACGGCTCTGCTCTCCTGTGGCTGTGGGCCCGGATATCCCAGGAGACAGACTTCCCTTTGCATTAATCCCTGCAGGCAGCAGCACAGCTGCAGCACCATCTCCAGAAGCTGTTAAAGACCTCTGCCCTCTGACTTGCTGCAGGAAGAAAGCAATAAACAGTGGTCGGGGGAAGTTGTCAGGAAGTGACCCCAAAAGATGCAGGGGCCACTGACCGGAAATGACCAAGGCAAAAGTCAATTTCCTGACCTGTGCATCTCCTGCTTAGAGGTTTCACTGCAAGTGCATAACCTCCATTTTCAGCAGCTTCTCAGCTTAGCCTCTCAGTTCAACCTTGGTCAGCTCCTTCTACCATGCTGCCCCAAAGCTCTAATAGACCTCACCCCTCTCCTCTTATCCCCACCTAACTCTTGGTTCTTATCAGATACACTATTTCACGGATAAAGAAAGTCCCTTACCTGTGAACTCTCTCAAACTCCTACTGGACTCTGAACTTAGTGAATCCTTCCATCCCCACCTCCTTTGACTTCTTGACATTATAATCGCCTGATTCTCCCACTGCTACACCATCCCCCAGTCTTTCTCCAAACTCCTTGTCTTGGCTCCTCACTGTCTGACCTACTTGCACAGGCTCATCTTGCATGCTCTCATCTCATATCTTAAACTTCAGAGATACTGAACTACTTGCAGGCCCTTGATCAAGTCAGGATATCCCACTGTGCATGTCACCCAGCTTGGAACCATTCCCCTGTCTGGTGCCCTCATAAACTCCTCCTCATTATTCAGGTCTCAACTCAGGGGTCCCTTCCTTTGGGAAACACTCATGCTGCCTATACCCCCATCATGGAAGTTTTCTTACTGTAATAATAACCTGTTTCATTGTAAATGAATTTCTTCTCAAAGCTAGAAACTGCATGAGATGGGGGGGTTGAATTGTTCATTACTGTACTCTGTATCCCTAATACAGTGACTAGCACATGGTAGACATTCAATAAATGTATACTGAATAAATCAAATGTTAAGAACTTGTAATAGTTATGAACCCCCCAATAGTCATTTTACCCCTTCTCCATGGAAACTAATAGCAAAAACTCCAGGAAACCACCTGGAGAGTTGCCCTCTCGCTTCAGGAATTAGTGAGGAGGGAAGAAGTTTGGAAGCAATAACCCATTGATCTTGGCCAAGATGAAGAGTAAACACATGGGAGAGTGGGTGGTGGGAGCCAGACAGCAGCAGGCAGGCAGATATCCAGAGTCTGGCTGGAAGACAAGGGGTCAGCCAGGCGCAGGCACTAGCCTGCAAGTCTAGGCCAACAGGCAGCTGCTGAGGAGATATTCAGGGGTCTGGCAGACTTCAAGCATCAGTCTCCTAAGAGCCCTTCCTGCCTCCAGCCTTCTCTCCTCCAGCTATATACTTCATGGTGCAGCCAAAGCAATCTTTCCAAAAGACATTAGATTTGCTCAGAGCCCCTCACTGGTTTCCTATGATTTTTAAGATAAAGTCAAAGTTTGTGACCTGGCTCCCATCTACTATTTTGTCTCATCTCCCACAACTCTTTCCTATGAGTACCGATGAGGCCAACCTGAACAATGCTATTTCCTGAATACATCATGGTATTTATTCAGCGGCTCTTGCTGCAGGCCCGGCATCTCTGTCCATACGCCTCATACTATCCATTTGGCAAAGTCTCATTAGTTCTTCCAGGCCCTTCCTCTGGGGTTCCACATCACCTCATATGCCACTTTTGGTGTGTCTCCTTATCTCAACTGGGACCTGCCTGGGACCTGTTCTCTGAGTCCAGCACAGTGCCAGGTTACAGTGCCAAGGAATGAGCTATCATTCATCCACTGATCCAAATCTTTTTTTTTTTTTTTTTGCGGTACCAGGGATTGAACCCAGGGGCAGTTTACCTCTGAGCTACACCCCCGGCCATATTTTTTATACTTCATTTTGAAACTGGGTCTCACGAAGTTGCGGAGGGCCTCACTAAGTAGCTGAGGCTGGCTGCGAACCCGGATCCTCCGGTCTCCGCCTCCCAAGTACTGGGATTACAAGCGTGCGCCACAATGCCTGGCTCCACTGATCCAAATCTATCCTTACCCTTTAAGCCAGTTAGCTATCTAAAAAAAATATGATCATGCCCTTCCCATCTCAAAGAAGTTTAGTGACCTCCTTTGCTTTCTAAATAAAGTCCTAATCCAGCATGATGTCCGAGGAAGCAATGTAACCTCAGATGGCCTCTCCAGGTTCGTGTTCCCTCCATCTCTTCTAGGCCTGACTTCAAGCTAGCCTGTACCCCCTCCTTCAGTCTGTCCAGGGATCTTGCCTCTTTCCCTGAGAGGCTTTCCTGCTCTGGATATCGAGATCTCATTATACAGTTCTAGTTATCTCTTACCTTATTATACCTGATTCCAAGTGTCCCATTGGGGTTCAGCTGCAAGGGCAGGGACAGAGATTTCTTCCAGCATACCCCACCACTGGACTAGGCATGGAGGGCTCCATAGATGCTGGCACCTCCCTTGATGAACAGAAGCCATGTGGGTGTGCGGGATCTCCATCTCAGCCCTGCAGAACAGCTTTTGGACTTTACAGAGAGTTTCTTTCACTATCTGACACTGGAAGACACCTTTCCTCTAGATATAATTTTCATTCCCTGAACTGCCAAGATTACTGGTCTCAGCTCTTGCACCCTACTTTCTCATTTTCTCATTACCCTTCACCCTCTGCACAGACTTTGGAGCTCACAGGATAGGATCGAACCCTCCGGCATAAGTCACCATCAACAGATGTACCCGAAGATTTGGTTCATTCTCTGAGGTCCCCTGTGGCCCTCAGACCCAACCTTGCCCAGGGTACTGTGTGCAGGGCCTACCCACCTGCAGGAAACAGGTTCCAGGCTGGGTACCCTCAGGCAGGGAAGCATTGTAGAATGTCCTCTGGAACTGGGGCTCATTATCATTCACATCTTGCAGGGCCACGCTAACTGTGGCAGAAGAGGCCAGAGGGGGCAGGCCCCCATCGGTGGCCACTACAACCAGCTGTGGCTGAGGTTCCAACTCATAGTCCAGCAAGGCAGCCGTGGTGATGATGCCTGAGGAGGGATCAATGGAGAACCAGCGAGTGTGAGGGCCAGGGGCCAGGCTGTAGGTGACCTGACCATTGGTGCCTTGGTCGGGATCCTGGGCTGTGACTCGCACCACAAAGCTGCCGGGCAGTGCAACCTCAGGCAGGGGCTCAGGCTGGTAGAGCTGGCGGTCAAAGGCAGGTGCATTGTCATTGACATCAGTGACATGCAGCACAAAGGTAGCTTCAGCTCTCAGTGGGGGTGAGCCCGAGTCTGTGGCTGTAACCCGCAAGTTATAGGCATCCTTCTCCTCCCGGTCTAGCCGCCGAGCCACGCACACCAGGTAGATGACACTGTCCTGGGTGCTCAGAGCAAAGTGGCCCTCTCCACCCTCCAGGGACACATTGACATGGGCAAAGTCACCATCATCTGGGTCTGACACAGAGATTCGAGCAACGAGCTGACCAGGTGGAGCAGCCTCGGACACTCGGGGGGAGCCATCTGCACTCAAAAAGATGACAGTCATGGAGGGCTGATTGTCATTGGCATCTCTCACGTGCACAGTCACAAAGGCCGAGCCCAGCTCTGGGTGAGCCCCACCATCCCGTGCCTGCACCACCAGTTCATGGACCCGTCGTTGCTCAAAATCCAGTGGCCGCTCCAGCCGCAGTAGTCCTGTGTGTGCATCAATGGAGAAGGGTCCATCACCCTCGCTCTGCCTCCGGTTGATCTCATAAGTCACAGCCCCATTGGCACCCTCATCAGCATCAGATGCAAACACCTGCAAGACGGGACTGCCAGGAGCCAAGCTCTCAGACACCACAGCGTGGTAGCGGCTCTGATTGAAAGCTGGGGCATGGTCATTAATGTCCAGTAGTGTCACGTCGAGCAGGGCCTGGGCCCTTCTGGGGGGTGAGCCACCATCATAGGCCTCCAGCTGCAACATGTAGTGTGAGCGGTTCTCCCGGTCCAGCTCCCCAGTAATTACCAGCTCAGGCACTGGAGCCCCATCTGGACCAGGGCGTGTCTCCAATCGGAAGGTCTCTCCAGCCCCATCACCGGACAGTACATAGCCCTGGGTTCCTAGACGGCCAGCATCTGCATCACGAGCAGGCTCCAGAGGGTAGCGGGTGCCACGAGCTGTATGTTCGGGTATCTGCAGGGCAGCCCGAGCCTGCAGGAAGGCAGGAGCATGGTCATTGATGTCAGCTACTCGCACTGTAACTTCCACGGTGGCACCATCGGGAGTGACTGCAGTGAAGCGGTAACGGTCCCGCCGCTCACGGTCTAAGACACGAGCTGTACGGACGACCCCACTGTGTTCGTCGATGGCCAGGTCTGTGCCCACACCGCTGCCCTCCTGGGCGGAGATGAAGTACATGGGAGGAGCTGCCATGCCTGTGGGAAGCCCTGCACTGATGTCCCCAATCAGTGTACCTGCTGGCTGCTCCTCATCAATCTGCAGGTCCAGGCTCCCAGCCTGACCCCAGGCACCTGGCACCCCAACCCCCAGCAGCAGCAGCAGCAGCAGTGGTAGGAGGAGGAGGGGCCTGGAGCTCTTCATGCCAGGGCAGGAGGGCACAATGCCCAGTTCCTTCTGCATGACAGGGGCAGTCCAGCTGGGGCCTGGGCTCCAGCTCCAGGCTAGACTCTGGGCCCAGCTGAATCTCAGGCTTTGGAGTAGATTCAACTTGAGCCCTTGCTGCAGCTCAGGCTCCCTGACCTAGGAGAAAAGCAGAAAGAAAAGGTCATTATAGAGGAGGGATGAACAGTCCAGAGAGACTAGGATATAGGCTACACCAAAACTCGAACATGCTCAGCTCCCCAGCAGGGCCCTCATGCTGCCGCACAACCATCTCCAGCCCCAGGAATATACTTTGGGATTCCTCAGGTCCCCCTTCAGTCTTTCCCCTGGCAAGTCCCCATCCCACCCTGAACCTCCTCTCAGTGAATTATTCTATTTTTCAGGTCTGAATACCCACAAATTCCCTTCTTTCTATCTCTAAACTTAAAAATATGGCCAATCCTTTCTTCTTTTCTTTTCATCCATAATAATACCCCTTCCAGCCTCAATGACTATGTACTTGGTAATCTTGCCTGAAATGTCAACTTTTCCCTCTCTACTAGAGCCTTCTCTCAGTATTTAAATATGCTGAGTCTTAGCCCTACTTTCCTCTTCATTCAACAAGAGATTGAGCACCTACTACACGGAGGCACTGGGGACACATTCGTGAATAAAGGCAAATCCCTGGCTTCATGGAGTTACAGGTCAGGAGTTGGACGAGTATTGCAAGTATGATAAGAGCTGTGAAGGAGAAGCACAGGAATCAGGAGAACATGTAAAGGGCTGAGAGAGTCTGGGAGAGCTTTTCTGAGGAAGTGACATTCAAGTCAAGAATTAAATGATGAGTAGATGTTGGTGTTAGCTAGACGATGGTAGATAGAGAAGGGGGACATAGGAAGGAGAGAAGCGCACTCTGGAAAAATGAACAGAATTTGGAAAGGCTTAGAGTCCACACTCAAGGAAGGGGTGAGAGCGCGTGGGGGTGGGTTGAGAATGCATGTGAGGTGTGGTGCTGGGGCAGACAGGATGAATGAGGCAGAGACTCACAGCATACAGAAGGTTTTGACATTATCCTAAGTGCAAATGGATACCACTAAAGCGTTTCAAGAAGTTCCATGATGTGACTTCCATTTTCTGAGGATGACTACCACTGCCCTTTGGAAGACAAGGGCATGCAGAGAGGACGGCCAGGAGGTGCTTGTGGGAGTCCAAAGGGTGACACTGATGGTGACTTGAACGAGGGTTAGAAATGAAAATGGCAAGAAGTGGACAGGCCTGTGGGGGGATTAGGAGGTAGAATAGGCAGGGTTTAATGACTGCCTGAAGGCAGGAGATGAGGGAGTGACAGAAGTCAAGGACAATGGGCAAATTTCTGGCCTCAACTACCAGCTGGACAAAGTGTCCTTAACTGGTTAGAGAAAGAAAGAAAGAAAACCAAAGAGGGATGTGTCTGGGCTCTAAGGGGAAACAGGGTTTTACATGCTGCTGTATTTCAAGAAGGAGGTCTATAGCCCCACGGAGGCCTCTGGTGACTAGTACAAGCAGAATCAGTGGAGAGGTGGGAGACGAGGCTGAAAGGAGGAATGTAAAGAAGAGATGACAATCAAAAGGGAAAAGAGCATGCAGAAGCTACTGCCCTTCCTGAAGGTTGTTTGGTTTTCCCCACATTTTCTCCCTTCTCACCCCTCCTCCCTGCATGCAGTGAGGCTTCCTCTGTGGGGACATCGCTCCCACTAAGCTTTCACCCATTTCCTTGGTCTACATGGTCTACAGCCAATGGGCACTTTTTTTTTTTTTTTTTTGCGGTACCGGGGATTGAACCCAGGGGCGTTCTACCTCCGTGCTACACCCCCGGCCCTATTTTTTATACTTTATTTTGAAACCGGGTCTCACGAAGTTGCGGAGGGCCTCACTAAGTAGAGAGAGAGAGAAAGAGAGAGAGACAGGGAGAGAGAGAGAGAGTGAACTGAGGCTGGCCAGGAACCCAGATCCTCCGGTCTCCGCCTCCCAAAGTACTGGGATTACAAGCGTGCGCCACCACGCCCGGCTAATGGGCACTTTTAAATCTTCCTCTTGCTGGATCATTCTGGATCACTGGCTTCTTGGGGCCTACCTACTCCTTTGGCCTTCACACTGGGACCTCCCCACCACCTCTTGCTTCCACGTGCTTCCCTGTCCACTCCTCAATCTCCTTCACAAGTTCTTCTCCCTCTGCCCATCCCTTTACAATCAGTGCTCTTCAGGGCTGTCTTTTCCCATTCTCCACACTCTGCCTGAGTGATCTTGTCCACTCCCATGCCTTCAATTCAAATGTATCAATATTTTTTATATGCCATCTATTTGCCAATGATTTTCCAATCTCCAGCTCCAGCTCTGGAGACATATGTCCAGCCAAATACTGGTCTTCATAACACATCCCCAAACCATCACCTCAAACTGATTTTCCTCCTCCATTTCCTTTCCTGAGAACATCATCACTATCCAGCCAGATGTCAAAGCCAGAAATCTAGAAGCTGTCTTTGCTTTCTGGCTTTTCTTCAATTCTGATTTCCACTTTTGTCATTAAAACCCGACCATTTCAACTAGACATGTCTCGGTTCTGCCCTTTCCTCTTTTTCCACACCACTGCTATTCCAGTGCAAGCACTGTCATCTCTTCTTTCCATTCCTGCTTCTTATGGGTCCCCCTGCTTCCTGGCTTGGACCCTCTGATCTGGCTCCGCCTGACCAGAGAGATCCATACAACTCTCACCAAGCCACTCCTGGTAAAGGCTCCCACTGGTTCCCCATTAGTAACAGTAGAAATCTGCAGCTCCTCTACAGAAAAAGAAATGCAGACACATAGACACAAACTTGTGCCTACAGTTTGAAGGGTTCACAGGTACTAGTTATAGAACTTTTCTGATCTACAACATAAAGCTCAACTTCCTTAATGTTTGCAATCTGAGCCCCGCCAAGCTCTTTAGTGTCTCCTATCTTTACTTTCCCCATCACACCTTGCATTCCAACACTAAATATTACCATGCTCTTTTCCAACCCCTCCTGTCTTGTGCATGGTATGCTCTCATCCTTGAGATACCCTCTAGAAATCCTTTCCATGTAGTTACCTCCTATTGGAATTTCAAGATCCAGTTTAAAGTCCCTATATTCTGTGTCTTCTTCTTTGACATACCCCTGCCCCATGCAGAACCTATTGTACTCTACTGGGCTCCTGCTGCTTTTGGTACACATTGGCACCAACTGCTCAGCAGCCCTAATGTGTACATGTGTCTGCCCCTATAGTACTGGGGTGGAGGGTCCTTGAGGGTAGTAGCAGGTCTTAGTCTCTGAGTATCCAGCATTTAATAGAGGTATAGCAGGAACATACAATCAGCGCTGAATGAATAGCCAAAGCCTCATGCTTCACATCACCACATTCACATATCACCGCACTCAGAGAGAAATGGCCATGGTCATGTCAACTCAGATAACATAAACATGTGAGCCCATGACCCTAAGATACTATGTTCAATCCTGTGGCTACAGAAGTTTGTCCTTGGATCTTTATGAATTTTTCTCTGCTCTAGGAATTCCTGTTCTCTGAAGAGAGGCATACTTCTGATCCCTATTAAACTTCCAACTCCTATCTCTCCCATCTGCATAAGACAATAAAAAGATCAGGGTCTTTGGAGTTTGGAAATGGTTTGAGTCCAGTCTTAGTATTATTTTCCTAATCTGTTAAATGGTTGGATCTTAGCCCAGAGATTGGATTAAGGGTCAAGGGTTGAGGCTTGGTCCTATTTATTTGATCAGTAGCTGAGAGAAAGCATTAGTGATCTAGGGGGAGAGAAGGAAATGGATGGTGAGGTCAATGCACTTATCACTCTGTACTATAATGATCTATTTACCTATAATGACCAGTCTCCCTACCCAAACAATCAGCTGTTTAAGGGCCAAGAGTGGATCCTATTCACCTTTATGTGTAGCATGGATCATGGCACATAATACATAATAAATTTTCTGAATGAAGGGATGTATCAACAGTATATGCTAAAAGTTCAGGCGAATGATCAGCCTTGCAGAGGGAGGATTCAGGCCCAGGCAGATGCCCTGTGTGAAAGCAGCCCCTTCTCCCAAACCTTGTAGACCTCCATGCCCCCCTCATTACCCAGCCTGGGTCCCTGCCATCGCAAACTCCACCAGCACACTCTCACAGTGCACATACAAGGGCACACACTCACAAAGCCACAGACCCACACACTGCCCAACACACTCCCACACTGCCAGACACAGATGTACAGACGCACACAGATGCATTTTCATAGTCAGATGCTCTTGCAGACTGGCACACTCAAAACACTAGTGCACACACACAGAGGTGTATTTTAACGTATACAAGCCAATGCACATACTCAGCCCCCTCCTCACATGTACTAAGAAGCCCATTTTCACACACAGACACACAGACACACACACACACACACACACACACACACAGATGGCATATTCATTCACACGGAACCCACCCCCACACATACGCAGGCATACGCACACATGCGCATAGACGCACACAGAGAGATACTTTCTCATGGACCTCACACGGAGAGGCACATTTACACCCTCAAAGCCCCCCATACACACAGGCACACTCCTACACACAGACAAACCCACTGTCACGACTGTAGACTGACAAGGCAGGCACGCGCACACACACTTGCAGACCCACCCACAGGCAGGCGTGCTCTCACACATGCTGCCGGGGCACTCGTGGTCAGCTCTGCGGCTGCAGCTGTGACCTCCAGGTCCCTGGGGCCTCTGTCTGGACTATGCCTCATCACTTCCTGCTCCACAGCTTCCAGTTCCAAACTCGAACTCCAGACTCTCTCCCGAGACCCGTCTCATCCTCTCTCTAGCCTCTTCTCAGCAGCATCTCTCCCATCTGTTCAGCGTTTCTCACTGCCTCTTCCCTAAGACTTCTTCTCCTACACATTCTTGTTTCTTTCTTCTCCAAGTCTGTTCCATCTGGTCCTAGAGGGGGCCTGCCTGGTGCATCTTGTCTTTTTCCCCAATCTGTCCTGTCTCCTGCCCAGCTCTGTTACATCGTTTCTCCCACCCAGTTCTGCCTCACTATATGCCCTTGCTCTGTTCCCAGTCGTTACTTGGTCCTCTCACTCCATCCTGCTCTCCCCCTCTATCCCCACATCTGGGCCTCTGGAACCACAGCTGGTTCTCATTAGGAGGGGGAGGGGCAAGCCTGTTCATTGGGGCCTGAAATGTGATGTCAATTCCCCCTCCCTAGCTAACAGAGTCCCCCTCCCATCCCCAGCCTGTGTGTCTATAGGACCTGGGAGCAGTGGAGAACATGGGAGAGTAAAGAGAGGTGGGCTGGGGGTGGGGAGGAGCAGGGGAACCAAAGGGAAGGGGGTGCTTTCCAGGAGGAAGTATAGGAGTGGCCCGAGGTACAGAAGGGGAAGCAGGCTGGGGGAGCTGGCACAGCCTAGGCCTCCTCCCTCAACTTCCTGTCCCAGGGCCAGCAAGGGGCAGGACCAGAAAGACAACAGGGGTGAGGAGGGGGACTACGAAAGGCAGATGGGCTAGAAATGGAGGAAGACGAGGGCAGCCTCAGTCAGCAAAGAGAGGTGGGGGTACAGGGCTAGGCGATCAGAAAAGAGGATGAGAGGTGAGAGTTCTGGTGGGAGGATGGCAAGGAGCAGGACGAAGGGAGAGTGAATATGTACTGCAGAGGAAAGAGTGAGTAGAGACAGGAACAGGCAGACTGGGGAGGTTTGGGGGTGGGGCAGGAGACAGAGCTGGAGGCAGAGGAGGGGGAGACGGGAGGTGGCTGGAGGAGGCAAAGGCCAACAGACTAGCTTCCCTGGATATCTCTGGGACAACCCTATAGGACCAGTGGCCAGGGCTGTGCCAGGCCTGGCTCCGTCCCTCTCCAGGATGGGTTCCCAGGAGGCACTCCAGGGAGAGGCTGAGGACAGATGTGAGCAGAAAAGGCTCTATTTTCTGAGCTTTTACGGTGTGCTGGGCCCCATGCCAGGCAATTCACAGACAGTATCTCATTTAATCCTCCTAACAACCCCATGAGGAAGGAATCCCATTCCTTCCATTTTCCAATGAGGAAATTGAGGCTCAGAGTGAAACAATTTTCCTGAGTTAATGCAGCCTTAATTTGACCCCAGGACTATGCATTCCATATTGTCTGAGACTTAGGGCAAAGGGAAAAGATGGAGAGGAAGAAATTACAGGGAAACTGAAAGGAGGGTCCTAGCAGGACAGTGGAGTCCTGAAGAAGGAAAAGAACCTGTGGGAGGAGGGAGACGAGGTGTGAGGCACCTGTTATAGTCCAGGTTAGCAGTGGTGGGATGGAGAGGACACAATTACAAAAATGTGAGGAGGTAAAGAGGACAAGACTTGGTCACTGAAGGACTCCCAACTCTAGGTCACCTCCCAGGGTTATGGCCTGGATATCACAGTGGTGCCATGGGGTACTGCAAAGGAGAAGCCATTTGGGAGATTCCTGTTGGGATCCCCTCATGGAGATGTGCTAGGCATAGTGGATTTGCAGGCCTGAAGCTTGGAAGAGAGGCCTGCTTTGGAGATATTGATTTGGACAAAGCATGTGGTAACTGAAACCCATGAGTGTGGTGGCCCCCATCAGATAGGATGTGTGAAGTGAGAAGGGAATCCAGGCCAAAAACCTGGGGAATGGTCACAGAGAAGGAACAGCTAGGAGACCTTTATTCTTCCTGCAGGGAGAATTACAGAAGTGAAGGAGGAACCATTTCCAAAGAGGAGAGACTGGTAGCGACAAATGCTACTGAAGCATTTAAGGAAGACGCAGGCTGAGAAGAGGACACTGAACACAGCAGTGATGTTGGAGAGAATTGTGTCAGGAGAGTGGTAAGGGTGCAAGGCCCCTGCAGTGGGAAATGAGAGAGAATGTGTCTACTCACAGCTAAGCATAGCCCAGATCAGACTCAGCATAGATTCACTCATAGTGAATGGATGCTTATCGCCTTCCTAGAATAGGGAGACGATATGTCATAGCAAGGTAGGACAGGGTAGTGGTGAAGACATGGACTCCAGGGCCAGACCACCAGGATTCATTTCACAGCTTCACACTTCCTAGCTGTGTGAACTTGGACAAGCCACTTAATTTCTCAGCACTTCCATTTCCTAGTCTATAAAATAGGTATAATAATAATAATACCTGCGACAACGCATTTGGCGGTTAGAACAGCATCTGGCACATCGTAGTAAGTATGCAAGCATGCGCTGTTACTGCTGTAACTAAGAAGACTGGCTGTGCTGTCAGACGTGAGTTCAAAACCTGACGTGGCCACTTACAGCATCTTCCTGAGAAGTAATTTAACCTTTCTAAGCCTTCATTTTCTCTTCCATAATATAAGTATTAAAGTGTCTACCTTAAATAGTTGATATGAGAATTAAATGAAATAATGCTCACAAAACATTTAGCACATGTATGGCACAGGGAGAGGGCTTAATATATGTTAGCTGCTGCTGTTGTTTGACATACACACACCACAGTCACCCTGGGATAAGAGTTCTTCCACAGATTAGGAAACTGAGGCCCAGAAAAGGGAGCAGAGAGACAAATAGAATGCAGTTCTTTTTTTTTTTTTTTTTTTTTTGCGGTACTGGGGATTGAACCCAGGGGCATTCTATCTCCGCGCTACACCCCCGGCCCTATTTTTTTATACTTTATCTTGAAACCGGGTCTCACGAAGTTGCGGAGGGCCTCACTAAGTGGAGAGAGAGAGAGAGACAGGGAGAGAGAGAGAGAGAGAGAGAGAGAGAGAGAGCGCTGAGGCTGGCTGCGAACCCGGATCCTCCGGTCTCTGCCTCCCAAAGTACTGGCATTACAAGCGTGTGCCACCACGCCTGGCTTAGAATGCAATTCTGATGGACTCCAAAGCCAGTGCTTTTGTTAAAGCACATTGCTTCACTGGTGGGGGGCTTTGTATGCTCAGATAAAGGGTCATATGGCTAGCTGGGCAACAGAACAGGGAAGGAGAAGTTATTAAAGTTTTGCTTTAGTAGAGTATATCTGCCAGTGTCCACATGGCAGGTTAGAGGAGATCAATAATGAGACAATTGTCAATCCAGGTAGAGGGTCAGGTGAGCATGGGGTCAGGTGGAGAGAGAGGGGAAGGGACACTGGGGATAGCTGGAGCCTCTAGAAATGGAAAAAAATCTGGAGAAGGAATTGAGGACCCAAGACATGCATGTGAAGTGATTTTCATTAATAGATGAATATCTGTTAAGACCTACCATGTGCCAAACACCATATTAAGCACTGGAGATAGAGCAGTGACCAGGCAGATCAAGTTTCTGCCTTCATGGAGTTCACAGGTAGGGAGACCTAGCCAGGGATGTGCAGTGCAGGATGAAGGAGTTAGGAGTAGGTGATAGGCAGCAAGGGTTTCATACCAAAGCTGGACCCTGACAATTAGGGTATATATAGCAACACAAAGATATAGAGAAGGAAGAATAAAATTAGGGAAGTGGCAAGTTGAGGGGCAGGAGAGCACAGTATAAAGACTAAGATGTTAGAAATAAAACTAACTCGTAAGGCTGAAGCCCTGTATTGAATCCCCAGCATGGCAAAGAGAGAACAAAGTAAAATTAAGTTAATAGTTAAACACTTAGTAATTTTCTTTCCAAATCTTCAAAACAACTTCCTTAAGGGATACTGTTACCCTCATTTTCAGTTCAGAGAAGCAGGTCACCACATCATAAATGATGTGGCTAGAGGTCTGAGGTGTAGCTACCCCTTCCTTCGTTCTTCTCTTTCCTCTTTGTCTTCTTGTTTTCTCAACAGCCATGTAGAGAGTCCTAGAACAGTCATGTAGGAGGCAGGTTCTAGGCTCAATGGAAGGAGCTTGTTAAGCTCCTTCCATTGAGCAGCTTAAAGAGAGGAACATAAATAAGGACAATCCAGCGTGCTAAGTGAGTCAGGCTTGCAGGCTGCAGGTGGACCACCCAGAGAAGGTGCCCTCCTGAGAACCAAGGCACACAGGCACCTGGCAGTGGTTGAAAATGACCTGGTCTCAGAAGGTTACTTAGGGAACATGGACACTGGATCTGTAAGAAAGGGCAGGCACCAGGAAGCCGGTAAGAAGCTGGGATCCAACAGCATGACCCACTGGGAGGGGCTTTTGCTAACAGGCTTGCTTCTGTTACCACTGACCAGCAAGAGAGGGAAGAGGAGGAGGGCACAAGAATCAGGCAACCCAAGATGGGAAGGAGCAGGGGCTGGAAAGTGGAGTTGGGCTCAGGGTGAGTGGGCAGGACAGTAAGAGGAAAGAGCAGTCTAGGACACCTCCAGGGAAGGCGTCTGGTGGAGCGGATGAGGTGGTGAGGTACTCTAGTGCTTTATAGCCTGATGACAGGTCACAGCTTCGGCATCTTCTATCCCTTTCAAGAACCTCAATGGATACCTGGCCCAATGGATGTGAGTCTGTGAGCTTTTGGTGCTCTGTAAATATCTGACAGCTAAATGAAAGAGAAATAAGGAAAAGAGGAACAAGGAAAAGAGGAGCCCAGGTGAAAGGGAAAGAGTAAGAGAGAGCATGGGGTGAGAAAGGGTAAGTGTGGGGGGGGAGGGGCAGTGCCTCCAGTGGGGTCAGAGTGTTGTGTGAAACTTCCTTGTTCCCTGACAGCTGAGAACAGGCGTCTTCCAGAGATTGAATGGGGGTGAGGGATGTGCTGTGACGTGTCTCATGTATTCATTCATTTGTTCATTGTCAAGCATGTGTGTGGGACCCTGGGTCACAAAGATGAGTAACCTGCAACCTTGCCACCAAGGAGGTCCCAGCCTTGTTGGGGAGACAATAGGGATGAGACAATGACAACCGTGAAACAAGAGGAGCTCCTGGTGGAGTCAGGAAAGGCAGGTTTTGAGACTGGACCTGAGGCTGAGAAGGGATTAGGCAGGAAAAGAAGGGAGTGAGGGGCTTTTCAGGCAGACAGAGCAGTATATGCAAAAGGCCAGGAGCATGGAAGAACGCAGTGTCTTTGGGATACTACAAGGAATTCAATATGGCTGGAACTCAAAATGCAAGGGAGCTAGGGAAAAAGTACAGTCTGTCAGGCTGGGCAGGTTGGGGATTAGATCATGCTCTCATAAGCCTCATTAAAAAGCAGAGATTTTATTCAAAGAAAATGAAAAAATGAGCCGGGCGTGGTGGCGCACGCTTGTAATCCCAGTACTTTGGGAGGCTGAGACCGGAGGATCCGGGTTCGTGGCCAGCCTCAGCTCTCGCTCTGTCTCTGTCTCTGTCTCTCTCTGTGTCTCTCTCTCTCTCTCCTTAGTGAGGCCCTCCGCAACCTCGTGAGACCCGGTTTCAAAATAAAGCATAAAAAATAGGACC
>PVJS01007235.1:0-56833 GCA_004027185.1 Glis glis | reverse complement strand
ATTGAACCCAGGGGCATTCTACCTCTGAGCTACACCCCCAGCCCTATTTTTTATCCTTTATTCTGAAACTGGGTCTCACTTAGTTGCGGAGGGCCTCACTAAGTAGCTGAGGCTGGCCGCGAACCCGGATTCTCCTGTCTCAGCCTCCCAAGTACTGGGATTACAAGCATACACCACCACACCCAGCTCTGTCTTATTTTTTATTTTGAAATAGGGTCTTGCTAAGTTGCTGAGGCTGGCCTCAAACCTGCAATCCTCCTGTGTCAGTCTCCCAAGTACCGGGATTACAGCAGTGTACCACCATGCCTGGCTCCAATCTGTTTTTATGATTTTAACTTCTGAAGTGCTTTGGGGGTGTAGGTCTGCTATTTGCCATTTCAGCTGACTGTTCCTCATGGTGGCGCACAAGCATAGTGGTCCTTGTGAATTGCTATTACCCTGACCTTATTCTATGGGCTGCCTTCCTCAGGAGAGGCTTGACACCTGCCTCTGCTGTGAGCCAGAGGCACCACCAACCCTCAGTCCTGCAGCCTCTGCAGGTGCTCTCCCTTTAGGGAGAGACTCATAATTAGATCTGCTGTTAGGATGGAAAGGATGGGGATGTCACTTTAGGGGTTGGAAACACTATCAGCAACAGAATACAGCCCAATCTACACCACTGACATATGCCCTGAGGACAAGCCTGCTCTCCCTTTTGCTTTCTGCTCACCTCTCTTTGGTAGGTTCTGGCCCAACATTTGTTTCCCCCTTTTTGGGGGGGGGCAGAGGAAGGGGGCTTTGGAGGTTTCCCCAATCCCATGTGAGCCCAGCAAAGCATTAAAATTATATTTTATTCAGGAGTGAATTAATTTGCAGAATTGTTCTGCAGGGAGTAGAGATGTGCTAGGAATAGCTGGGCCAGCTTTTGGAAGACAGGAGAGGTCTATTTTTCCCAAGAAGGAGACCAAGTCTCAAAAAGGTGAACGGACTGACCCAAGGTCACATAAATGGGGCTGGGCAGGGCTAGGACTTGCCTCTCATCGGTGATTTGAAACCTGGCTCCGTCTGCCCTCCCTTTGTCTGCAGTGCTGCCAGAGGCCAGAGGCCTGCTTGGGCTTCAGGATTAGCAGGTACTCTTACCTGGTGCAGGGGGATGACGAGGAAGGCCCCCCCACCGGCACACTCAGTGACAACGGCGATGAAGTGTGGGTTCACGGCACAGAAGTGATTGTCGTGGACACTGCGGGTGATGGGCACCGAGTCGTAGCAGTTCTCCTTGCTGGCCGGTTTGCCGAAGACGTGGCGGAACTTGGAGCTCCGGTACTGGGGGTGCCATGACATCTGTGGGAGACAGATGGGACAAAGGCATGAGGCTCACTGCCCTGGTGGTGGGACACAGGGATATCTCGCCTTGAGAATGCAGAGAGGGCACAACTGGGACAGCGGTCAGTTCTGTGGGGACAGTGATGTTCTATGAGGGCAACCACGTGAATAGCTGTAATTGAGGTTATTTCTGTGCGTGTGGGAGGCACGGTGGGCCGGTGCATAGTTACCATGGACTGTGGGCTGATGTGTTAAGGCTTTTCACCTCTTCAGGTGTGAACACAAATGGCAAAGAACCACATTTCCCCACCCCCATCTCACCAGACACCCCCTGCCCAGCCCATCTATGTAGATAACAGTGCGTTCTCAGGAGGCAGCCCACCTGGGCTCCACTTCCAGCTCTGTCTCTTACCTGCCAGATGGGCAGGTTAACCTCTACAGTCTCAGTTTTTTGGTCTATAAAATGGGATGACAAAGTATCTGTCTCACAGACCTGTCATGAGGACTAAATCAGGTGATATATTTAGATCCCTCGGCACATGGCAGATATTTGATTGACAGTAGCAATTACAACTATTTCAGGTTGAGCATCCCTTATCCAAAATGCTCGAGAACAGAAGTGTTCCAGATTTGGGATTTTCTCAGTTTTTGGAATATTTGCATAGACATAATGAGATGATGTCCTAGGGATGACACTCAACTCTAAACATAAAATTCATTTGCTTTATGTGCACCTTATACATAGAGCCTGAGGATAATTTTTTTGTTTGCTTGTTTGGTACTGGGGACTGAACCCAGGGGCATTCTACCTTTGAGCTACACCCCCAGCCCTTTTTTTTTTTTGCGGTACCGGGGATTGAATGCAGGGGCGTTTCACCTCCACGCTACACCCCCGGCCCTATTTTTTTTATGCTTTATTTTTGAAACCGGGTCTCATGAAGTTGCGGAGGGCCTCACTAGTGAGAGAGAGAGAGAGAGAGAGAGAAGAGAGAGAGAGAGAGAGAGAGGACACAGAGAGAGATAGTGCACGCGCGCGCATGAGCTCTGAGGTTGGCCGCGAACCCTGATCCTCCGGTCTCCGCCTCCCAAAGTACTGGGATTACAAGCGTGCGCCACCACACCCGGCACCCCCAGCCCTTTTTGTTTTTTATTTTGAAACAAGGTCTTGAGCCAGGCAAGATGGTGCATGCTTGTAATCCCAGTACTTGGAGGCTGAGACAGGAGGATTGCAGGAAGCCAGCCTCAGCAACTTAAGCTCTCAGCAACCTAGTAAGACCCTGTTTCCAAATAAGAAATAAAATCAGGCTAGGGGTGTAGCTTGGAGGTAGAATGCCTCTGGGTTCAATCCCCAGGACCAAAAAAAAAAAACAAAAAACAAAAAACAGGGTCTTCATAAATTGCTGAGGCTGGCCTAGAACCTGTGATCCTCCTGTCTCAGCCTTCCAAGTACTGGGATTATAGGCGTGCGCCATGACACCTGACCTGAAGATAATTTTATGCAATATTTTTAGAGTGCTTATGTTTTGACTCCAACCTGTCACATGACTCAGACGTGGAATTTTCTACTTGTGGCATGAGGACGCTCAAAAAGTTTTAGATTTTGGGTTTTGGATTAGGGATGCTCAACCTGTATCATCATCAGGTGTCTTGAGCTTCCTTTGCCCCTTGTCCAGCCTATATTCGTTCACTCAATATTTACTGGGCATTGTAACGGGGCCTGCTTCCAACCCTGGCAGCCAACAGATGGCTTATTTCAAAGCTGACATTCCCCCCCCCTTTCCTTCATCCCCTGTTATCAAATAACATGTTTTTTATCAGTTTACTGATGGGAGAGAACCAAGCACCTATGGATCTGAACTGACCCAAGAAAGACAGACATGAATTGTATCCCTTCTGATAAGCACAACAGCGTGACCCTGACCTGCGGATCTGAGTAAGAACTGATTCAAATAAGACTTAAACATGAATTGTATACCTTCTGATAAGGTACCAGCATGACTCTGTAGAGCTGACTCTCAAAAGGGACTTGATTCCTTTGTTTGGGGAGAATCCAGAGCTTGTTCCTGAACACAAGTTCACTGGTTTCTCCGATTTGCTAGCATTAATAAATTTCTTTTTCCTTCTTCTCAAAGGCTTGTACCAGCCGGGCGTGGTGGCGCACGCTTATAATCCCAGTATTTGGGAGGCGGAGACCGGAGGATCTGGGTTCCCCGCCAGCCTCAGCTCTCTCTCTCTCTCTCTACTTAGTGAGGCCCTCCGCAACTTTGTGAGACCCAGTTTCAAAATAAAGTATAAAAAAATAGGGCCGGGGGTGTAGCGCGGAGGTAGAACGCCCCTGCATTCAATCCCCGGTACCACACACAAAAAAGAGGCTTGTACCAATTATTTGATTTGGCAAATTGGGGCAGGTACTGGGATTTGTAACATCATCACTGTGTTTAGGCCTTACGCCAGGCCCCAGGGCTTGCAGCCAGTGGGCCTGAGTCTTTATAAGAGTGAAGAGTCCTGGGGGTGAGGCTGCTAGGGGAGTCTGGGATACTGGGACCTACGATGCTATAAATATAACGGGGGTTTGTACATGGCACTCAGGGAGGGCTTCCTATAGGAGGTGACATTCAAGCTGTGACTTGTAGGGTGAGCAAGAGTTGACCATGTAGGCAGGACAAGGGAGAGCTGGGGGAAGGTGTCCCAGGTGGATGGAAGAGCCTGAGCTAAGGTCTTGGGGTAGTAGCGATCATAGAATGTTTGGGGAAACCACACTTAGTTTAGTAAGATTTGCAAAATGTTCAAAAGAAAAAACTAAATGTTATACATACACACACATAAGCATATAAATTGGGTCACAGCTCTCCTGCAGCTCAGTAAGTACTCACAGCTTCTGAGTGCTTACTGTGTGCCAGACAGCACTGCAAGTGCTTTCCACATATGAACACAACAGGTATGTGCCCCCTGGCTCCCCCATGACGATTCAGGGAGCCGGGCAAGGGGCTAGGTGACACAGCTAGTAGATGGAGCTGCGACTTGCAAATCTTACTAAATCACATATGGTTCCCCAAACCCAGCCAGCTCTGCCTCTTGAGCCTTCAGCTCCAGGACTATAGATAATAACCATGACGGTAGCATTTGCACCCCATGACACCCCTGGATCTCATCTCAGCCCCTAAGGGCACTTGTTGTCATAACGATTGCTACCTGCTTGAAAGAGAGGGCAAGGAAGCAGCTGGAGGCTAAGTGCCCCTTTGGAAAGGCAGCTCCTGGCCCTGGATGAGGCCCGCAACAGTCCCTGCAGCCCGGTCCCAGCCCTTATTTCCACTGCCAAGGTCTTCCAGACCTGCTCCCCCAGGGGAAATGACAGCAGTGGGGGTGGGGTGGCATCTAGCAAGGCCAGCCTCCCCCTGTGTGCACGGTGTGGGAGTGTGCACGCAGCAGCCTGTGTGTGCAAGTCTGTGTGCGGGCCTGGGTGACTCCTCTCATGGGGGCGCATGTGCGGATTATGCATGCGTGACTTCAGTGACTCAGCGATTCAGAGAACAGGAGTTTCACTTTCCCTACAGGCAGGTACTTGCAGTGGGTCAGCCTGCTGGGGCACAGGCGGGTGGCACCCATTCTGCAGCTGCCTGCGGTCCCATGCATGCTCAGCCAGCCTCACGCCAGGGGATTACACTTGGCCCCTGTGAATTCCCACCCTCAAAAGGAGCTAGTCATTGCTAGAGTTAACCTCCCATTGAGCTTTGCTTGCTTTCCTTCTTTCTTTCTTCTTTTTTTTTTTTTTTGTATTGGGGATCAAACCTAGGGGCGTTCTACCTTCGCGCTATACCCCCAACCCTTTTTATTTTGAAACAGGGTCTTGCTAAGTTGCTGAGGGTCTAAGTTGCAGAGGCTGGCCTCGAACCTGTGATCCTCCTGTCTCAGTCTTCCAAGTACTAGGGTTACAGGCGAGTCACTATGGCTGAGTTTATTTCTTAATGCCTGAAGTGCAATGGCTCTGGGCCTGTCCCATTCCTCACAATTCCTGTGAGGTAGGTGGGGATTGCGGTCCCCATCTGACAATGGGAAACAGGTGCAGGGGAGACGACTGGACGGAATCCATATTGGCAGGAGCAGTGGAGGTGGGAAGCAGAGGCTGGGTCCTCTTCCTGCTATGCCACATGCTCCCCTCTGACATATGTGTGTTGGTGGCAGCAGTGGGGGGGTGCAGGAGAGAGTAAGACACAGATTTTCCTGCCTGCTCCCCAAGGCTCCCCTTCCTTGCCCAGCCCTAACATCAACATCACCGCAGGACAAGGGTTAGAGACAGAGTGGCTGAAACTGAACCCAAACTGGGTGTGGCACAAACCAGCCTAACAGATAATTCATTTGCGACACTGCTTGTGGCCTCAGGGTAAGAATGAAATTACCTGATTTGGTCTTTGACTGTGGGGGACGGGCAGGACCTGGCACTGCCGGCTACCACTGTCCCTTTGTAAGCTCGTGGTTCCACATCTAATACTTGGAAGTTTATTATTATTTTTTTCCATTTAAATTTGACCCTGTAGGCACAGAGAACTGTCTGTCCTCTGTAAGTGCCTCCTGGGAGAGTCTGACCACCACACTAGGTCACAGCCAGGGTTAAGAGAGGGAGATTAGAACCACCAGTTACCCTGCCACTTTAAAATGAAAGTGATTACAAACTGGGCATGATGACACACCAGTAATCCCAGTACTTGGGAGGCTGAGTCAGGAGGCGTCTCAACAATTTAGCAGAGATCCTGTTTCAAAATAAAAATAAAAAGGGCTGGGGGTAAGCCGGGCATGGTGGCGCACGCTTGTAATCCCAGTACTTGGGAGGCAGAGACCGGAGGATCCGGGTTCGTGGCCAGCCTCAGCTACTTAGTGAGGTCCCTCCGCAACTTCGTGAGACCCGGTTTCAAAATAAAGGATAAAAAATAGGGCTGGGGGTGTAGCTCGGAGGTAGAATGCCCCTGGGTTCAATCCCCGGTACCGCAAAAAGAATAAAAATAAAAAAGGGCTGGGGGTGTAACTTGGAGGTAGCATGCCCCTGGGTTCAATCCCAAGTACAGAGAGAGACAGAAAGAGAGAGAGAGAGAGAAAATGAATGAGAGAAGTTATTGTTAGCAAGAGTGAAGAACACTATTTGAAAAACTTCTCCAGAGACCACAAATTAACACAGAAAACACCTAATTGGGGTGGGTCCTTCACCTGGACATCTGTTCTTGGCCAACTATTACTCATCCTAGAGTTTATCCTGATCCTGACCATCACCCCAAACTTGACAAGAAATCTCCTTTCTCATCCAGAACTCTTAATGGGGCCTTCAATTATCCACATGGGGTGGGGGATGGGGCAGCTGGCTCAGGGAGCCAAGGCTGAGCAGGAGTCTAGGCCACACTGCTGTCCACCCAGCTTCCCCAGCAGGGGACCCTTCCTTTCTCACCAGACAGAAGAAACCACAAGTCTCAGCTGCTTCTTCCAGTGAGCATTTCATCCACAGCTGATCTCTGTCTGTCTGTGGCCTGGCCCTGGTTTAAACCACAACCTCTGGGTATAAGGTGTCTTTATTCTTATTTCCACTAGGTTGCTGAGAGTCTCGCTAATACTGAGGCTGGCTTTGAACCTGCAACCCTGCCTCAGCCTCCCGAGTACTGGGATTACAGGCAAGCGCCACCACGCCTGGCGAGAGTAGAACACTTCAAAGTAGATTTTCTGAGGTTTGTAAAGAAAGGTGATTGTGATTCCATGTCATCACCAGGCTTATCTGGTGTCGGCTCAGTGCTCATTTGGTGCCTCACCCTGTGCTGGGTGCAGGCGTGAGGGTCAGAGGTGAGTAACTGGGTCACTGGTCCTCGCAGGTTTACCTCTCAGGGAAATGGCGGCGTACAGGACGCGGTGTGATGGTGCAATCTGAGGAGTCCGGAGGCCTAATGCAGTGGTTTGCAATGCTGAAGCATCAGAATCTTCTAAATCACATCACGGGCGTGGCACCCAGGCCCCAGCACTCCTCAAGCTTCCCAGGGGAAAGAATAACAAAACTCACGATGGATGGTCTAGGGCACTGCTGCGCTGGAGTCAAGTTTGAGACGCACCGGCAGCACCTGAACCCATTGCCAATCTTAGCATCGCTGGAACAGAGAACCTAATATATCTCTGCGGAATAAGAAGCCATGAGAATCCAGCACTGCTGATGGAGCCATCTTGCCAAAAAGTCAAATCCAACCCTGACCACGTCTTTGGAGGTAACTACGCACACAGGTTGTGAAGAAATATGTTCAACAACCACAGGATGCAACTGGCAAACTCTAGAACACAGGCAATCCTACCCGCCAAGTTACCTGGTGTCTAACATTAACTCAAAACGGGCCAGAGACCTAGATAAAGGAGCTGAAGCCATAAAACTTTTAGAAATAGGGCTATAGCTTTATGAAGGGCTGGGGGTGTGGCTCAGTGGTAGAGCATTTGCCTAGCATGTTCGAGGCCCTAGGTTCCACCCCCTGGCGCAACACACACTCACACACACACACACACACACACACACACACACACACTTTATGACATTGTGTGGACCTGCGTGGATCCTGAATCAGACAAACCAACCGCAAAAAGACATTCATGAGGCAACTGGCCAAGTCTGAATGGGTACCTGATGATATTAAAGAATTGTTAAATGTTTTCAAGTGTGATAGTAACACAGTGGTTATGTTAAATAAGAGTCTGTGTCTTAGAGATATATGCTTAATATGAAATGATACAATGTCTGGGAATTTACTTATTTTACAGTACTGGGGATGGAACCTAGGGGCATTCTACCTCTGAGCTACACCCTCAGGCTGACTTTATTCTTTTTATTATTATTTATTTATTTATTTACTGTGGTACTGGGGATTGAACCCAGGGGTATTCTACCTCCGAGCTACACACCAGCCCTATTTTATTATTATTTTGAAACAGGGTCTCACTAGGTTGATGAGAGTCTCAATACTTGCTGAGGCTGTCCTCGAACTCGTGATCCTCCTGTCTCAGCCTCCCAAGTACTGGGATTACAAGCGTGTGCCACCACACTCGGCTTATTCTTTTTATTTTGAAACAGGGTCTCACTAAGTTGCAGCAGACTTTACTAAGTTGCTGAGGCTGGCCGCGAACCTGTGATCCTCTTGTCTCAGCCTCCCAAGTACTGGTATTATAGGTGTGTGCCACCACACCTGGCTGGGACTTACGTTAAAATAACCTGGCATGGGGTGGCTAGTGGAGCACAGCAAGGGGGTGAGGATCCAACAGGCTGGCTTTAATATTGTGTTTCAGTTTCCATAGTGGAAGACTGAAGTAGGGAGGGGACAGCGGAGCCTGTGATGGTGACACAGGCTGACTACAGGTTTTGTTTTGTTTGGTACTAGGAATTGAACCCAGGGGCATTCTACCTCCGAGCTACATCCCCTACACTTTTTTTTTTTTTGCGGTACTGGGGATTGAACCCAGGGGCGTTTTACCTCCGCGCTACACCCCAGCCCTATTTTTTTATACTTTATTTTGAAACGAAATCGGGTCTCATGAAGTTGCGGAGGGCCTCGCTAAGTAGAGAGAGAGAGAGAGAGAGAGAGAGAGAGAGAGACAGGGAGAGAGCGAGAGAGCTGAGGCTGGCCGCGAACCCGGATCCTCCGGTCTCCGCCTCCCAAAGTACTGGGATTACAAGCGTGCGCCACCAAGCCCAGCCCCAACACTTTTTTTAATTTTAAATTTTGAAACAGGGTCTTGCTAAGTTGCTGAGGGTCTCACTAAGTTGCTGAGGCTGGCCTCGAACCTGCAATCCTCCTGTCTCAGCCTCCCAAGTCCTGGGATTACAGGTGTGTACCACTGTACCCAGGACCACAGAAGCTTCTTGACCATGTGACTTCTAAATTTAATTAAGCGAAATATAAGACTCAGCTCCTCAGTCCCCCAGCCACATTTTCCTGTGTTCATGTGGTACTATAATTATGTAACATGTCATTGCTGCAGAAAGTTCTGTTGGACAGAGCCAGTCTGTCATTTCCTATCTCTCTTCCAGCAAGTTGCTCACCAGTAACATCAGACACAGTAACAGACTACAAATGGCTACCACTTATATTGCTTTCCATGTGTTAAGAACATTCTGTGTACAAACTTAACCCTCACAGCTGTCCCACAGGTACTATTGTTATTACCCATTTTTCCAGGTAAGGAACTGAGGCACAGAGAGGGTAAGGAACTTGCCCATCACCACACAGCTGGTTAGTGGCCGGGCTGGAAGGTGAAGCCGAGCTGTTGAGAACCAGGTCCACCCTCTCACAGGCTGCCCTGATGATTAAGCGGGGTCACCCCCACAGCACCAGGGGTGAGGCTTGGTGCGTACTTAGCAGGTGTTAGCTGATGAGACTGCTGTGGTCCCAGGGCTCACAGGATGCTCAGATTTAGTACACAGCAGGTACAGGTATGTGTGGAGGGCTTAACATTTTAGGAATCTGAGTAACAAATCCCCAATCAAAGTGCAAAGCTGCTCGTGAAGGTTCCTGCCCCAGTGCAGACACACACAGGTGAAAGCTACCAATCCCTGCTGGTCAAGAATTCCAAGGGCGGATCCCTGCTCTGGTATCCCTGCTCTGACAGAGCCGGGCTCTGCAAGGAGGCAGCAGCGCCAACTCCCAGCCCCCACCAGTGCCCTGGTGCTGACCGACTTGGGTGGTGTGGGGAAGCCCTTTGGCTTCTCCATCAGCAGGAAGTGGGAGAGGCTGTCTGGAGACCCTCCATTGCCTCAAATGTCACCGTGCAGGCAGCAAATAAAAACAGCCCAGTCCCCAGGTCTCTGCCCAGCCTCCCCACCCCCAGCCCTTGTCCTTCTGGTCCAGCACAGATGGCTCCCCACAGGCTCACAGGAAATCCAGATCCAGCCAGCAGCAGCCAAGGAAAGGCCTTTCTCCCTGATGAGATTAGGCCTGGGGGCGCGCCTCCTCCTGACAACTGACACTGCCCAGAGCCCGGGCCCTGGCTGCGCAGCTACTGAGATGGCCCACTCCTGCCCGCCGCAGTCCCACCTGCTCCCTGCCCCCCTCCAAGCTGCGCCTGAGTGGCTGTTCTCTTGGGGACTCAGTTTATTCCCCAACAACCCCTGCCCCAGGTCCCCTCTGTCCTGAGAATAAAGCCCTCTGCTGGACTTGGGTTGCAAGCCCCCCCCACCTCCAGTCCTCATCTCTACAGTCCTGCCCTCTCAGCCAAGCTCCCCCTCAAAGCATCATGCTTCCCAGACACCCCGTCTCTGCTCACACTCCTTCTCTCTGCCTGGAACCAAGCCAGCAGGGATAAGTCCTAGGCTGGCACTGAAATAGGCTCTCAGGCTCCAGTAGAATCCCCTCTCCATCCTATGAGGGCCCCATCCTCAAATCCTGAGAGGGAGCCCAGGGTGGGTAGAGAGAGGCACCAGGTTCAAGTCCTGAACCCCATTTGTCTCTGTACCTCAGCATACACACCTTAAAACGGTATACTGATACCTACCTCCCAGGGTCTGGAGGAGGATTATACCTTGCTCTGTCTGGCACAAAGAGGAGCTTGGTGGATGGGTGCACCCTTCCCTTCCGGCCTGTCAACACCGAATGGCCCTCCCCTCTGCTTTGCCCACTCACGGACTCCAGGGTACCCAGGGAGGCCAGCATGCTCCTGGCTTGAGTTTCCACTCTCCCCCCACACCCCTGGGCAACAGGAGCCAGGGCCTGCGTCCCTACCACAGCAGTGTGCCCTATCACAGCAGTGTGCCGGGCAGCTTGGAGAGTCCTAATTCTTTTTTTTTTTTTTTTGCCAGTATCGGGGATTGAACCCAGGGGCATTCTACCTCCAAGCTACACCCCCAGCCCTATTTTTTATTCTTCATTTTGAAACAGGGTCTCACTAAGTTGCAGAGAGCCTCACTAAGCAGCTGAGGCTGGCCATGAACCCGGATACTCCTGTGTCAGCCTCCCAAGTACTGGGATTACAAGTGTGCACCACCACGCCTGGCAGAGAGTCCTAAATCTGACACCTGTTGGCTCTGTGGGGAAATCCCATCCCCTCCCTGGTTTTCCGTCCATACAGTGGCAGTACCCCTGCCCTGCCTACCTGTTCAGGGCAACATGCTGAGGGTTCTGCAGCCCCCATGCTCAGACACCCCGTGGTGAGGGGAGCTGTCCACCTGTCAGCTGTCTCAGTCCTCGGAGGGCTGGTCCCCTCCTGCCTGAAGCTTCTGGAGACAGCACAGGGCTTCTTGTTGACTCCCCAAAGACCTGAGCAGAACTCCAGGCACGTTTATTGCCCCAGCAGCTCTTATCTGGGAGTTTAGAGCAGTGAGGATCATGGGGGATTTCCCAGGACTCCTCCAGGAAGCTGAAAACCTGGAGGCTCCACTTCCCTACCTGCCCCTTCTCTGCTACAGAGCTTTCAGATCTGTCTTTTTTTTTCTTGTGGTACTAGAGATTAATCCCAGAGGTTCAATCTAGATTGAACCTCTGAGCTACACCTTCAGCTTTTTATATTTTTTGTTTTGAAACAGGGTCTCACTAGGTTGCTGCAAGCCTCATTAAATTGCTGAGGCTGTCCTCAAACCTGTGATCCTCCTGTCTCAGCCTCCCAAGTACTGGGATTACAGACATGCACCACAACGCCCAGCTCTGTTTTTTTTTTTTTTTTTTTTGAGACAGGGTTTTGCTAAGTTGCCCAGGCTCACTGGAAATTTAAAATCCTCCTGCCTCAGTCTCCCAAGTCGCTGGGATTACAGGCATGTGCCACCACACCCAGCCCAGATCTGTCTTAGGACAGAGAAGGACACTGAGGCCCAGAGAGGGAGAATACCTTGCTCAGGGTCTTGCAGGGAGCAGCAGGCAGGGCTGAGCCCCCCACCCCAACTCCAGTCCTGGGACAGGCATGCAGTCAGGGGCCCTGTATTCAGTTGTCAGTGCCCCCCCCCATACAGCCACAAGTGAGTCCCCACCCTGTTTAGGAGACATCATCAGTACACTCTGAGCCTGGCACCATGCTGGGCGCTTGGTGGATGGGAGAGGGCAACCGGGAGCCAGCGGCTTAATGCAGGATAAACAGGGCTACACTGCCCACAGCTGCCATCTGTAGCTGGGGACAGGAAACCTGGGGGCCAGGGAGGGCCTCCGGGAGGACACATTTGAGCCACGCCTCACAGGCTGAGTGGAGTAAGCTGGGCAGAGACAGACATGAAGGGAAGGCATCCCAGGCGGAAGGCACTAGAAGTGGGAGCCTGCACTGTGTGGGGTGAGGCTGGGGAAGCTGGGTGTCTGGGCTAGGGCAAGGAGCCGAGAGAGATGCAGCTGGACAAGGGGGCCAGGCGAAGGCTCTGAATGCTGGCCTAGGGCTTGGACCTTGAGACAATGAGAGGCCGAGGCAGGAGGAACGGAAGTTCAAGACCAGCCTTGGCAACTTAGTGGAACCCTGTCTTAAAATAAAAAATTAAAGCCAGGC
The DNA here is from genome assembly GCA_004027185.1 of Glis glis. Taxonomy (NCBI): domain Eukaryota; kingdom Metazoa; phylum Chordata; class Mammalia; order Rodentia; family Gliridae; genus Glis; species Glis glis. The sequence goes on along the minus strand of PVJS01007235.1, from coordinate 44,068 downwards.
ATGGTGGTGCATGCCTGTAATCCCAGTACTTGAGAGGCTAACACAGGAGGATTGCGATTTTTGAGGACAGCCTCAGCAATTTAGCAAAACCCTGTCCCCTGTCTCAAAAAAAAAAAAAAAAAAAAAAAAACTGGGCATAGTGGTGCGTGCTTGTAATTCCAGTACTTGGGAGGCTGAGACAAGAAGATCGCAGGTTCAAGGACAGTCTTAGTAAATAGTGGGACTCTTATCAACCTAGCGAGACCCTGTTTCAAAATAAAAAGAAATAGGGATGGGGGTGTAGCTCAGAGGTAGAATGGCCCTGGGTTCAATCCCCAGTGCCAGACACACACACACACACATACACACACACAAAATAAATAAATAAAAAGGGCTAGCTAGGAGTGTAGTTCAGTGGTAGAAAAACCCTGGGTTCAGTTCCCAGTACTGAAAAACAAAACAAAATACAACAGACAAAAAAGGAAAAGGTTTGTAGCTGGGTGTGGTGGTGCACGCCTGTAATCCCAGTACTTGGGAGGTTGAGACAGGAGGATCACAGGTTCCAGGACAGCTTCAGCAAGTAGTGAGGTTCTCAGCAACCTAGCAAGACCCTGTTTCAAAACAAAAAATAAAAATAAAAAAATAAAAAGGCCTGGGGGTACAGCTCAGAGGTAGAATGCCCCTGGGTTCAATCCCCAGTATTGCCAAAAAAAAAAAAAAAGTTTGTAAATGGGAGCAAGGCACAGTCAGAGGTGAGGTGGGTTTAGCCATGAGGAAGCCTGGGGAGAGATTTTCTTTCTTCAACTTTGGGCTGGGATCTAAGGAAGAAATAACAAGTGGGTTTTGTTTCCTGCCCAGCTCCAGTGGGCTGGAGGTGCTCTGGAGCTCTGTGAGGAGGAGGGGGTACGGAGGAGGAGGAGGAGGACTTCCATGGTTGGACTCAGGAGGAAGAGTGTGACTGCCCTGTGACCAGAGTCCCCGGACAGGCCTAAGGGCCTGTCTACTCCTGCAGATGCAGGGCAGAGAGCACCATATCTCCCAGCCCAGCCCCACCCAGGAGGGTGATGGGAAATTCTCTTCTGCTTCTCTCACCTGCTTATTACCATGGAGATAAATGCCGCTGCTCAGCCTTAATCAATTCCCCAGGTAGGGGCTGCAGCAGCTGGCAGGAGAGGATGAGAGCCTCCTTCTGTTGCCAGCCTCCCTGAGCTCCGCCCAAACCGCTTGTTCAGGCTGAGCCTGCAGGCCAGGCAGGGCAGCTGGCCAAGATGACTCTCCTCAGATTTCAAGTGCCAGCAGCCAGGGTTTATGAGGATGAAAAGAGTACAGGAAAGATGTCAGTGTCCCTGTAGGAAGAGGCATTTGTCCCACGACTGACTGCTAGGACAGGTGCCAGCACAGGGTCTGAGAACATCAGAGGCCCCTGGAGGGCTGATTACTACCTCCATTGCCCGGCTCCACCCTACGGTTTCTGATTCTGCAGGTCTGGGCAGGGCCTGAGAATATGCATTTCTTTCTTTTTTTTTTTTTTGCGTACTAGTGATTGAACCCAGAGGGATTCTACCTCTGAGCTACACCTCCAGCCCTATTGTTTATTCTTTATTTTGAAACAGGGTCTCACTAAGTTGTGGAGGGCCTCACTAAGTACCTGAGGCTGGCTGTGAACCTGTAATCCTTCTGTCTTGGCCTCCCAGTACTGGGATTACAAGCGTGCGCCACCATGCCCGGCTGAGAATGTGCATTTCTAACAAGTTGCCACGGGGTCATGAAGCAGCTGGTCCCAGGGCCACTCACTGCTCTGTAGCCCTGCTTATGATTTGCAAAGTCTTCTCCATTCACTGCTCAATTTATTCTTTCGAGACCACCCTGGGGAGGGGAGAATGGTCCCCATCTCATGGAGATGGCTAGCCTGTGTGTGTGTGGGGGGGTATTGGGGATTGAACCCAGGGATGTTCTACCTCTGAGCTAGATCCCTGGTCCAATTTTATTTTTTAGTTTGAAACAGGGTCTCACTAAATTGTTGTGGGCCTCACTAATTTGCTGAGGCTGGCCTCCAACCTGCAATCCTTCTGTCTTAGCCTTCCAAGTACTGGGATTACAGGCAAGCACCACTGCACCCAGCTCTCCCCTAGCCTTTTTAATTTTTAATTTTGAGACAGGGTCCAGCTAAGTTGCTGAGGCCAGTCTCCAATTTGGAGTCCTCCTGCCTCAGCCTCCTGAGTGGCTGGGATGAAAGGCACGAGCCACTGTGTGAACCAGTGTGTGAACCTAAATATGACCTGTTAAGTAATTAAATTAGAAAGAAATATATAATGGTAATGTTAATACATTGAGTAGCCACTGTGAGCCAGCCCCTTCCCAAAGCTGCTTGCCTATATTCACGAGCTGAAATGAACATGTAGCAAAACTGAACGTGGGCTCTGAGTAGGGCTTCTGGATTAAACTGGACACAGCATCCAAGCTCCTTTATTTCCGCTCAAAGCAGGACTACCTACGGTAAGACCTAAAGATGGGGCAGGGGTGGATCATCCTTCAGGGAGGCACCAACTCCCCCCTAACTGGAGAAAAGCAGAGAAAGCCTGTGCCTGTCCCAGCCCTCAGCGCTGACTCCGCATCCAAAGCTCTAATGCTTATCACATCTCATTTTTGGCCAGACCTGCTAACCCTCCCTCTCCAGTGATCTTTACATTGCATGACACTTGGGAGCAAGAAATAGCTACAGTGTCCCAGAGGTGCCCCAGGTCAGGACCCAGGTGGGTGCCCAGCCCCATGCCCCCCCTTGCAGACCTCTCCACCTGTCCTCTGAGGGCTTGGCTAGTGATGGTGAACTCACCCCTTCTGGGGGAAGAAGAGCTCAACTACAATTTCTCCCACTGCCCTGTCTCTGTCCCTGGAGCTCAGTCACATCTGCTGCTTCTGCCCCTCAATGCCTTTCTGATGTGACCCTGGCGTCAGGCTTCTGGGATGGCTCTGCTCCAGCTGGGGGGGGGGGCAGTTCTTGCCTGACTCAGTTTCTCATCTCCTCCCCATATGGCTGCCTTCCCATGGAGCTCCAAGCTATTCCCATCTCTCACAGAGTCTGGATCCTGGACCCTACTAGGGCCCAGGAGGGGCTGGGAGCCACTCTGTAGAGTGGGCCCCCAAAAGATCCCAGACTCCACATCTTTCCAGCCCAAACCACTCTCAGGAGAAACAGCTTGGCTTTCAAAGGCCTGAGCTTCAGGAGGGCCCCAATAGGCGAATGACCCCCAACCTCACAGTTATAAGGCCTTTCTTCCTTCCCTGGCCATCCTTGGAATTTGTCCCTCCACAAACGAGTTTCCATTATTACTTACAGCAACACAGATAAGGAACAAAATATTTGGTACCGTATCCAGGCACAGGATGAAAGGAAACTTTGTTCTGTGTCTTAGAGGACTCCTGGACTCCCAGAACAGAGACCCAGATCCTGTTCTTAGTTCTGCCCTGTGTGGGTGGCCCTGTGCATGCTGACTCAGTTTCCCCTTCTGCACCCCGCAATCTCTCAGGGTCTGGTCAGTGGGCAGGTCCCGGTGCCTCTCACTCTGCCTCACTACCAGGCTTCTGTTTCCTCATCTGAGAAATGAGACTAAGCACTGCGGTTTGCATATCCACAAGATCCTATTCTGTGGGCTGGGAAGTCAGCCCTCCTTACAGTCAGGAAGGACTCCCTGCAGTTCAGGGTCCCCAGGTGTGTGGCCTGGGCCTGGAGTGGTAGTGGGCAGCTGTTGATAGGGTCCTGGGCCTTAATAGGCAACGGCCTGGAATCCTGCTCCTGCCTCGGAGGTGCTGGCTCTGCTTCCCCCTGCTCCAATCCTCCACATCTTCCAGATCCTTCCCGCCTCCTCCAGGTGGCCTACTCTCCACCGCCTCCTCTCCTGGCCTGAGCCCCCACTCGGGCTGCTCTCAGACGGCAGCATCCTCTGCTCCAAAGCCTCCCACAGCATCTGAGCCAGGCACTCACAGCCAAGATGTGACCAAGAGGATACGAGGATGGGAGAGTGGGGGGCAGGGCAGCAGGGAGGTGAGCGGTCAGCCTGGGTGCAGACGAGGGGGTGCATTCCTAGAGAGAACTTAAAAATCAGTAATAAAACTGATCCAAAGGTTGACTTTCTATGATCATGATGTGTTTGCAATTCTAAGCAATGTCAGTGAAAAATACTCCTCTCTGGGCTGGGCGCGCGGCTCAGTGGTAGAGCCTGTGCCTAGGATGCTAGAGGTCCTGGGGTTTGAGCCCCAGCACCAAAAATAAATGAGTAATTAAATAAAATACTCCTCCCTGCCAGGGTAGGCAGCTCTTCCCTCCTGCACTTGGTATCTGGCCAGTACCATATAACATTCCCCTTACATTGAGCCAAACAGGACTGTACATTCATGGCACCCCAATCAGGCTTGGTATGCCTCCCTTCTCTGGTCCTTTGTATGTGATGTGTCCTCAGCAGCAACACCCTCCCCAGTGCTCTGCATGACCAGCTGCCAGAAGGTTCTGCTGGGAGAAATGCTCCCTCTTCCATGAAGCCCTCCTGCATGTAAGCTTAGCTGTGCCCAGAGCCAGGTCTCCCTACCAGGCCTCCTGACTCCCACACACTCAGCACCATCACATTTTCATCCCCAAAGAAAGATTCAGGAAAGGAATCCGCAGCACAGAAACCATACAAGGAGAGCCACTTCCTGGCTGTGTGACCTCAGACTAGTCTCTGGGCCTGGGTTTCACCTCTGTGAAAGATCTCCCATCTCCAAATGACCTCCCTTCCTTGACCGTGGCCATCCCTTCCCTCGGTCACACCCTGAACTTTGTCACAATGTGAAATTGCTCCACCTGCTTCCAAAGTCACTAATTCAAGTGCCCCTTTGCTGACCTGAGCACCCCGTCCCCATCTCCAGCCTCCTGTCACCTGCCAGATGGAGTGGCCCTTTGCCATCATCCCTGATAGATCAATAAACACAGGGCCCTGGAACCAAGACCAGAGGCCCCTCTCCAGGATGACGTCAGCCAGTAAATGGCCATCCGATGCCAACGCCTCCACCTGTCTGAAAGGCCAGCTCTGGGGCTGGTGTCTAGGCCACGTGACGGCCACACGCTGTGGATGCCCATTTCTTGGGACATCAGCTTGCTCTTATCCTTTACCACCGTTTTCTCACATTAGTTTTGGATGGACTTTCTATGATTTTACTAAAAACCAAGATGTCTAAGCGCTGGTGGGGAAAGTGGACCAAGCTTCGCCCTGGGTAGGAGACGCCCGCTGGGTGAAGGCTTTCCCCGAGGCGTGTCCCCTGCACACCTCCCTCTCAAGTCAGGCCTGTGAAGGACACTGAGGACCAGCCAGGACCTGGGCATCACTATGTGGCCTCCTTCTTGTACCCAAGAAGGGTACAAGAAGGGTACTTGTTACTCATCCTATCCTCCTATCCTGTGACCCAAACATCTCTTAGACCATCCACCTGTCCCCATGCCCACTGCCTGGATCAGCACCTCTCATCTGGTCATTTAATCTCAGCCACCAAGCTTCTTGCCCCAGATTTTTTTCAAAATATGCAAATCTGAGCAAACCACTCCCTGGCTATGTCACGACCTCTCCAGCCTGGCCCAGGAATCTGCAGCTGCTGACACAGGTGCTTTTAATTCCTGCAAGGCCCATTTCCTCCATCCTCAGGGCTTTGCACTGGCCGTTTATCCTGTCCGACTGCCCCTTCCCCACCCTCACCTGCTCACCCCAAATCATCCTTCAGAGCTCAGCTCGAAAGTGCTTCCCTCAGGGCAGCCTTCCAGTCTTGCAGCCTGGGCCAGGCGTGTATCTACTTTGCAAGCTCTTAGCTTCCCCACTTCAGGCACCTGCCCCAGGCTGGTGGGACTGTACAACTTCTGTCCCCTTTGGCCTGTGAGCCCCGAGGGCAGGGCCTGGGTCTGTTTTGCTCTGCTCTGTATCTCTAATGCTGAAACTCATGCTTCACATGCACAAAGTGATCAATACATGAACAAAGGTCCTATTCAAAAAATTAAATTAAAAAACAATGTCTTAGGGAATGAATCGGCTGGTCTGGGCGAGGCTCCAGGATAATATGTGTGGGGTGGATCTCTGTGGCCTTTCTGCACGGTGGCCACAGGCCAAGCCACTCCTGGTAATGCTTCTAACAAGGAGGAGACTAATGACCAGCCAGGAAGCTCTCAGAGCTCCTTCCTGACACCATCTCCTCTGCCCTCCAGGCCTCCCCCATAGCTCTTAGCATTGAACCCAGGGGCGTTCTACCTCTGCGCTATACCCCAGGCCCTATTTTTTTATACTTTATTTTGAAACCGGGTCTCACGAAGTTGCGGAGGGCCTCATTAGGTAGAGAGAGAGAGAGAGAGAGAGAGAGAGAGAGAGAGAGAAACAGGGAGAGGGAGAGAGAGAGAGAGAGCTAGAGCTGAGGCTGGCTGCGAACCGGGATCCTCCGATCTCCGCCTCCCAAAGTACTGGGATTACAAGCGTGCGCCACCACGCCCGGCCCTCCACTGGAGCATTTCTAAACTGGTGCACATATACTCTGTAGTGTGGACATTCTTGTCTTCCCAAGGGCCAGGACACAGGAGCCTTTTATTTGTAGGGTAGACGAGTAAAAAGAGATAGAATCCAGTGAAATCAGGTTCAAATCCCAGCTTTACCTCTTGCTGGCTGTGTGAAAGTTACTTAACCTCTCTGGGTCCCTGCTTTCTTACTTATAAAAACAGGACAAGAATATCTAGCTGTGAGGCTGCTGCAAGGATAAAATATGTGAATGTACATTAACAGCCTAGGTGAGGGTCGGACACCATGGTGCTTATCTGTAATCCTACTGCTTGAGAGGCTGAGACAGGAGGATCACAGGTTCAAGGCCAGCCTCAGTGAATGAGCAAGACCCCATTTCAAAATGAAAAATAAAAAGGGCTGGGGGTGTAGCTCAGAGGTAAAATGCCTCTGGGTTCAATCCCCAGTAACACACACACACACACACACACACACACACACACACACACACGAGCCTGGGTGGGAACAGCCACATGTCATATGGTTCCAAGACACAGTTTTTTTTTTTTACATTTTAACATCTCTGAAACTGTGATGCAATTTACTATCTTTTTTATTTTTATTTTTTCAGTATTGTGAACCCAGGGGCATTCTACCTCTGAGCTACACCCTCAGCCCTATTTTACTTTTTATTTTGAAACAGGGTCTCGCTAAGTTGCTGAGGCTAGCCTTGAACCTGTGACTGTACAGTCTCAGCCTCCTAAGTACTGAGATTACAGGCTTGCGCCACCATACCTGGTACAATTTACAATCATTATTGTCTCCTTTTTCTGAGGCCCCCCCCCTGCCTTACTGGGGATTTAATTCAGTGGCATTCTACCACTGAGCTACACCCCCAACCCTTTTTAAATTGCCCAGGCTGGCCTTGAACTTTCAATCCTGTTTCAGTTTTGGAGTATCTGGGATTACAGGTGTGGCCACCACGCCCAGCCTGCTTTATCATTCTTAATGGATTATGAAATAATAGATGAACTCTGGCCTGAAATGAAATACTACAGTAGCTTGGTTTCAGTACTTCCTCTGCAAAGAGGCTGGAAGCCCGTGAGAGTCCCAGAGGCCAAAGACCAAGGACACACATTGCTGAAGGAAAGGAGTCTCCTGGGGTCTGCTCTCACCCCCGACCCCCGACGATCACAGAATCTGAAGGCTCAGGCCATCCCTGGCCTGGTGCCCCCTGGATCTGTCCCAGCTGCTGCAGCCCCACTCAGAGGGTGTTCCAGACTCCAGCAGGTCCTTGTCTGCTGGCTTTGTCTCTGCTGCAGGCCCTTGGCTTTGGGAAGTCTGGTTATGATGCTGTGTTTACAGCCATCTAAACCCCAGTCTTGTTTTAAGAAAAGAGTCCTAGGACCCACCTCTGAGCCCCCTGAGACCCTTCCTCCAGTGTGACTTCATCTGGCTTCCCTGGACTGAGCCCCTAAGGTTCTGGAACCTGGCACTGGGAATGTACCTCAGGCCTCCCACCGGGAGTGCCGCCAGCCCCCTAGCCCAGTGACATCAGGATGCCCAATCGCTATACTATGTACCTTATAGTTTATTGTAATCTATATTACATATGTACATCGTGCCAAAATCTTTACAGAAATGCCTATTGTGTCTAAAAGTTTCAAAACACAGACAATACAAAGAAAACACAATTCTACTACCTACTGCTAACCAGCTTGATGTCTGCCCGAATATTTTTCTACATTTACATGTGTGTAGATATATGTCCTCATATTTGAACGCAAACACGCTCGAGCCACACATACTGTTCTTTTTTTCTTTTTCTTTTCTTTTTTTTTCAGTACTGGGGATTGAAACCAGTGTCATTCTACCTCTGAGCTACACCCCCAGCCCTATTTTTTTACTCTTTATTTGGAAACAGTCTCACTAAGTTGTGGAGGGTCTCACTAAGTAGCTGAGGCTGGCAGCGAACCTGTGATCCTCCTGTCTCAGCCTCCCAAGTACTGGGATTACAAGTGTGCGCCACCACACCTGGCTGTTTTTCTTTCTTTCTTTTTTTTTTTTTTAGTGGGGATTGGATCCAGGGTATTCTACTTCCTATCTACACCCCCAGTTCCTTTTTATTTTTTGAAGCAGGTTCTTGCTAAGTTGCTTAGGGTCTCGCTAAGTTGCCAAGGCTGTCCACGAACTCCCGCTCCTCCTGTCTTGGCCTCCCAAGTACTGGCATCACAGGAATGTGCTACCACTCCTGGCTACACATACTGCTCTTTTACTTTCTTTCCAGTTAACTTGACACCTGTGACCTCTACGCAGGCAGGTATGACCACTGCTTCTCCATCCCTTCACCTGACAGGTCCCTGCAGCCCCGTTAGGTCCCCGAGGCCTGACCAGAGCCCAGGGCCTCCACCAGGGATGCAGGGCTTTGGGCCTGGCCGGCTTCTGTGGACACTGCTCCCTCTCCCCTCCCAGCAGGGCTGTGACCTGTGATTGGGTCACTGCTACCTTCAGGGCCCCTCCAACCCAAGCCATGCCCTGGTGCAGAAATACTCTGGAGCTTTTAAATCAAGGGGTGTGAGGTTAGTGGCGGCTGTCTGTCCCTGTCAGATTTGATTGTGGCCCTTTCACAGCAGATGGAACTTCTCCCAGCCCTAGATGCTGCTCTTGTATTTCCCTCGCCACCCCCCAGGGGCTCTAGAACTCACAGCAATGAGCAGGTGCCTGGCATTTTACAGTTCATAAAGTGCTTCCATGCCCTTTATCTGGCTTTGAGCCCTACAACAACCCGATACATTAGGCAGAGCAGCTACTCATTATCCCCACTTTATAGAGGAAGAGACTGGAGTTTAGAGAGGTGGCTGATTTACCCAGTGTCCACCCTTGTTTTTCTCCCCGTGTTTGGTAGCCAACTCCCAATCCCAGCATCAACCCAGCAGGCATCAGCTGCTGCAGGGAGCCTTCACGGATCCCCCATGCCTCCTCAGGCTGGGATGGACGCCCCTCTAGAGGGTCTCAGCTCCTGGGCTTCCCTTCTGTAACTGTAGCTCCTCAGTGGGCTGTCAACAGTGGGGATGGGCCTGGCTTATCTACATCCACCCTCTCCAAGCACAGAAAAACCCCAGTCGACTGTTACTGGGTGAAGATCATTATAAACAATAAGGTCAGATCAATATTCTCCCCATTTTATGGATGAGGTCACTGAGGCATAGAGAAGGGACAGTACTTGCCAAAGGAGCAGGCCTGTGGCAGGGTGGGGTCTCCTTCCTGGGAGGGATGGGTCCTTTCGTTCCACCCTGCTCCTTCTTCTCTGCAATCTTGGACTCCAAACCTTGGCCTGAGGTTCATTTCCATCTCCTCTCGCACTGGTCGGGACCTACCTGGTCCAGCGAGGTGCGGAGGGAGGGTGGCTGGATGGCTCAGTCCCCCAGCTGGGACAATACCTGGGGTGGCCTTAGGAGCAGCAACAGGAGCTGCCTATTTACTGTGTGCTCCCAGGTGCCCCGCCCCAGGCAGGCACCTCCTCTGGCCTGTGGCTGGGGCCATTATGATGCCAGGCTGCAGGCGGGAGGGAAAGACCCAGGCACAAGGCCACCCAGGGGCTGAGCTGGGGCTGGAGGCCTGTATCCCCAGGAGCAGCGGCCCCAGGAGCTGGCTGGCACCACAGCCAGAAATAAATGCACAGTCAGAGGACAGGAGAGAACTCCCAGGGGGGCCCGCTGTACTGGCAAAGCTCCAGACACTCTCTTCCCATCACCTGGCCACCTCCCAGGACCGGCCAGCTGAGGGCTGAGACTCTTGGGCCCAGGGAACCCAGGCTGGCCTGTAGTCCCCAGCTCTCCCTGTGGGCAGGGTCATGCCATCTGCCAGCCCCCCTGCAAACTCCGGGCCAGCGGCCAGGCTGGAAGCGGCTGTCACATCCACCCTGCACGAGACCTCAGCTCCTCATTTCTTAGTTGGAGTGAGACCTCACAGCTCTGCTCCTGGCCAGCTGACAGATGCTGGGCAAGGCCCTGCCTTCCACTGGGCCTCGCCTCCCGACAGTGAAGTGAGGCTGGGAGTGAGGAGGGCAGGAGGTGACGATCCAGGGCTGTGCAGGCAGCAGAGAATGGGGACCACTGTCCTGCATACTGGCTGCAGATGACATAGTGCAAATGCTGCCTCTGGGCAAAGTGCCCAGTCTTTCCAGGCCTCAGTGTTCTCCTCTGTAAAATGGGGCTAATACAAAAATGTCTATACTGATGAGAAAGAGATATGGTAAATTTTTTTTCTGTTTTCTTTTTCCAAAAAAATCTCCATTATCATCGAGTACTTATAATAGAAAAAACAAACATAGCCGAGTGCAGTGGTGTATGCCTGTAATCCTAGTACTTGAGAGGCTGAAACAGGAGGATTTCAGGTTCAAGATCAGCCTCAGCAATTTAAAGAGTCCCTCAGCAACGTACTGAGGCCCTATTTCCAAATAAAAAATAAAACAGGGCTGGGCATGTAGCCCAGAGGTTGAATGTCTGTGGGTCCAATCCCCATTACCACAAAAACAAAAACAGATGTACTTTCATTGTAAGTTAACTTTATTGAGATACAGTTTACATAGACCCATTAAAAAAGGAAAGAATAATGAATAATAACATCCGTCCTATATGTTTTATGAAGACTGGATGAACTGATGCAAAATCTTAAGGCTTCTTGGAGCATAGAAGTGTTAATATGAGTTTAGGTCAATAAGCCCTGGGCCAGCCTGGCTCCCCCTCTTCCTGCTCACCTGGCCTGGGTCCCCAATTGCTCCCTTAGCACCATGTTTAGCAGATCCCCTGCCCATGTTCACCATCCAGGCTGGACTACTTCCACAGCCTCCTCTCTGCATCCTGTCTTAGTCCACTAGAGTTGCTATAACAAAATGCCATAAACTGGTGGCTTATAAGCAACAGATAGGTATTTCTCACAGCTTTGGAGGCAGGAAGTCCCAGACAAGACAGCGGATTCTTCAGCTGGTGAGGGTCTGCTTCCTGGTCCACAAGAAGGGTGTCTTCCCACGCAGTCCTCACCTGGTGGAATGGGGGAGGGTCTCTTGGGGCCTCTTTTAAAGGGCACCACCCCATTACAAGAACTCCACCATCTCAACCTAATCACCCCTCAAAGGCCCCACCTCCTAACACCATCCCCCTGGAGGCTGGGATTTCAACACAAGAACATCTAGACCACAGCAACCTCAGAGGAATCACACTAACATTCAAATGTGGCCTGCTCCTGCCTTGCTCAAAAGCCTCCCTTGGCTCCCCACTGCCCTGAACTAAAAACCCTAGTTTCTCTGAGACACTGCATGGGCAAGTTACTTAACCTCTCGATACTTTGTTTCCTTAACCCAAAAGGAGGGATAAAAATAGTGCCTCCCTCAGAAACTTGTAAGAGTCCATGCTGTACATAGGGGGTTTTCACAGTCTGAGGCATGCCCTCACCTCCCTCTTCTTCCTCTTCCACTGGTCTAGCCTGCTCCTCTTTGGACAGGCCAGGCGTGGTCCTAGCTCAGGGCTTTGAACAAGCTGTTCCTTCCACCTACCTACTAGCTCCTCCCCAGAATTCAGCCCAGCCAGCCTTTGCCCCAAAGCAGCTTCCCAGTGAGCCCCAGACCACCCTATTTAAAGCTGCAACCCCTTCCGGTTCCCCTGGCCCGCCCTCAGACCCTCTCATTTATCACTGTCTGTTTTACTTATGGTTCATTTTCTGCCTCTGTCCCTATCTGACTGTGAGCTCCTTCAGGGCAGATCTTACTATGTTGGGTTTTGTTTACTATCAGACCCCCCAGGCCCCCACCCCACCCCCAGCACCTAGAAGCACAATGGAGGTGCTGAATAAATATTGGCTTAATGACTCAATGAATGAGTGGCTAGGAGGCAAGCAGGCAGGTGGTAAGTACTCAGTGAAAGGTAGCCATCATCATCATCATCATCACTATTGATTCTTCCAGGCAGGCTCCCAGCCCCTCCTCCTTGACTTCTCCAAGTTTATAATCACACCTTCCTAGTCCCCACCGCACCCTGCCCATCTCTCAATTATAGTAAGGAGCAGTAATTACATCTTTAATTATATCTTTTCTACTTAGGCTGAACCAAATGAAATTGCTATTTTTCTGTAAGTCAAAAAATGGTTGGATATTGGCTATTTCCCATGCTTTAACCTGATACACATCCCGGTGCAGGCCCCCAGGAGGCCCCTCTGGGCCTGGTACCTGGCACTCCAGAAAAATGTTTGCCCACCCACCAGAGTGAGGTCACCTGACTCTTCAGACCCCAGGGGATTGCAAGGCACCTCCCACCTGTTCTGAGGAAGGCACGCACTGCAGACAGAAAATAACAGAGGGCGCGGCTGCATTATTTTTGCTCCTCCTGAGAAAGGCACCAAGCTCTACAATGGTGATGATGGGTGTGGGGGAGCCGGCTCCAGCTCTAGGGGAATTCATTTTATGATTAGGGAAGCCAGAACAGTCTTCCAGCAAAAGGAAGGGATTCCCTCTGTCTAGCCCAGCCAGCGGGTTGCCAGGGCTGGAACAATTCAGCCACCACTGAGCCCACGCCCATTTCACAGATGGGGAAAGTGAGGTCTAGAGAGAAGGGACCGGACAGAGCCAAGGTCCAAGTGGGGCAGAGGGAGAGCCCATCCTGGAATCTGTCTGCTGATGTTAGTCTTGCGGCCTTTCTTCTGGATACCGCTTCTATGCCAGCAGTAATGGAAGCTTTAGTCTTGCTACTGTGTGTGTGTGTGTGTGTGTGTGTGTGTGTGTTACTAGGGGTTGAAACCACCGGCATTCTACCTCTGAGCTATATTCCCAGCCCTATTTTAATTTTTATTTTGAAACAGGGTCTAAGTTGTTGAGGGCCTCCCTAAGTTGCTGAGGCTGGCCTCAAACCTGCCATCCTCCTGTCTCAGCCTCCCAAGTACTGGGATTATAGGTGTGTGCCACCATGCCCAGCTTAATCTTGCTACTTTTTAAGCTGCATTTTTCAAATGAAGTGTTTAGGAAGCATCGGACAACACACTGGGACTGTCTCCACTAGAGGATAACTCCTCATAGGTAACAGTAGCACATGTCTCTCTATTACTTCCTTAGGGTAAAGTCTCCAAAGTAGAAGCCGAGGAGCAAAGGGCAGGTAGGATTATTTTCATGCACTTCTGTCACAGGCTTCCAGATTACCCTGCAAAATTAAATGCCATGGACCAATCTCTACAGCCTTGCCAGCAAAGAGTTTTAACCTTGTATATTTATTTTTGGTAATTGTATAAAAAATACAGATGGCTTTCTTTTTCTTCCCTTTATTTTATTCTGTGTGTGTGTGTGTGTGTGTGTGTGTGTGTGTGTGTGTTACTGGGGACTGAACCCAAGGGCACTCTACCCACTGAGCTATACCTGCAGCCCTTTTTTATTTTGAGACAGGGTCTCATTAAGTTATTGTGCTCTGGCCTCAAACCTGCAATCCTCCTACCTCAACCTCCCAAGTATAGGATTACAGGCATGCACCAACGCGCCCAGATCTTTTTTTTTTTTTAAGTCCTCTGGTCTTGTCATTTGGATACCTGGACTCAGTGGCAGGTTTGCTGTGTGACCTTTGGTCAGTCATATCCCCTCTGGGGACAGGTGTTGCCTATCTGTAAAATAAGGGGATTGGAGGAGATGGTTTAAGATCCCTTTCAGCTCTGATATTCCATAATTTCATGGTACATTTAAAAATTATTAGCATAGGATGATTTTTTAAAATACTTTTGATATTGGTGTTGAATCCATGGGCATTCTACTTCCAAACTAACCCCCAGCCCTATTTTATGTTTTCATTTTGTTTTGTGTTTTTTTTTTTTTTTTGCGGTACCGGGGATTGAACGCAGGGGCGTTCTACCTCTGCGCTACGCCCCTAGCCCTATTTTTTATACTTTATTTTGAAACCGGGTCTCACGAAGTTGCGGAGGGCCTCACTAAGGAAAGAGAGAGAGGGAGAGAGAGAGAGAGGGAGAGAGAGAAAGAGCTGAGGCTGGCCGCGAACCCGGATCCTCCGGTCTCCGCCTCCCAAAGTACTGGGATTACAAGTGTGCGCCACCATGCCCGGCTTATGTTTTCATTTTGAAATAGGATCTTGTTAAATTGCTGAGGCTAGCCTTGAATCTGTGATCCTCATGTCTTAGCTTCCCAAATATTGGGATTACAGGTGTGTGCTACCAGGCCCTGCTAGGATGACTTTTTTTTGTAGTACTGGTGATTAAATCCGGGGACATTCTACCTCTGAGCCACACCCCCAGACCTATTTTATTTTTATTTTGAAACAGGGTCTTGCTAGGTTGATGAGAGTCTTACTACTTGCTGAGGCTGTCCTTGAACCTGTGATCCTCCTGTCTCAGCCTCCCAAGTACTAGGATTACTGGAGTGTGCCACCAGGCCTGGTTTAGGACAACTTTAATAACTAGAATCTGCCATGCTTCTTTCTAAATCAGGCCAGAATGACTTGAACCAGCCTAGCAGGAAAACAGGGCCCAGTAACACAGAAGACCTAGGAGACCTAGGTAGCACTTAGACCTGTGCGTTGGAGCTGGGCTCCAGCGCCCGCACGTATACTTAATCTGCTTTACGAGGGGATAATAACAACCCTCTGCGGTACAGCTCCAAGTCCTGTGCCGCATCCCACTACCCCCCCATGCTCATCCAGCTTCTGCTTGAATACCTGGGATGACACGGAGCTCACCACCTGCCCAGGGAACCTCCCTTCTTTTGGCCCTAACCTCTATTCTCTTGGGTGAGGGGCAGGTCATGAGGGGGACAAGAGAGGCCGAAGGCTCAGAATAGATTCCCAGACACTGCCCAGAGAAGCAAGGAAGAGGACCACAGGCTGGAAGGGCCTGGGCAGGGGATGGCTTCTCCTCTCACTCCAGAATGGAGAGGTAGGCAGGAGATGCAGGGGGGGAGGCACGACAGGCCAGTCCTGATGCACAGGTGGGCTCTGAGTGAGGTCTAGGATGGGCTCAGGACGTCTGCTCTGGGGCAGACACCTCAGCTCCGGCCTCTTGCTTTTGCTCCCTTTGGCTCTGACCAGTGACACTGCTCTGCCTGGGCTGTTCAGCTTGGAGGTGAGCAGACTGAAGGGACCTGACCACTGTCCATGGGTGGGGAGGGAGGGGTCAGATGGTGTCCCTTGAACCCTGGCAGGAACAGCAGGAGGGACAGTGCCTGGGAAGCAGATTCCAGCTCTATCTTCAGCTAGTGAGATCCCCATCATAAGGAGTATGCAACAGGGCAGCAAGACCTTCAAGAGGGGTCTCACAGAGGGGCTGGTCAGATGCCAGAGGCCTTTTGTATCCAGAGAGCCTGGAACCACAGTCCCTCAGACTTGGTGTCTCTGTCACACAATCCCAGGCAGACACAGCCCTCCTGGCGCTGTCACCCCTTGGAGTCCAGGTGTGGCGGGGCCAGCCCTGTCCCACCGGCTGGGACACAGAGCTGGGCTCCAGCAGATAGCCTGGGCATGGACCAGGCCGTCCCACACCATTCCCTAAAAGCAGGTGGGTGCCTGCCCGGGTCTGGGCCAGGCAGGTCTGCGGCGGAGGGTCTGGCCACCTCCAGCAAGGGTCCCTTATCCCAGACGACCAAGCGGGTCTCAGCAGGCACTCTGCCGGCCCCACCCGCGCACCCAGGCTGGCTCGGCAGGGACCTGGGGAATGCCTCCTCCCCCACCGTTGCCTGTACCGGGAAGCGGAGGCCCAGCCGGTCACCCAGCCAAGAGAGGGAGGGTCACGACATGGGTCCCGCGGGGCACCCGGGCCACAACAGGGGCCTGTCGGGACCGGCTGGCCGCGCCCAGGGCGAGCCGCCTCACCGCGGGCGGGAGCGGCGGGCGGTGCAGACAGTGCCCACGCGGGCCGCGAGCCGTCGGGACCCGCACCTTGCGGCGGCCGCTCCCAGCAGTGTGGCCGAAGACGGGGCCCGCTGTACCGATGGGGAAACTGAGGCCTCGAGAGGAGCCGGGTTTTCTGCAGGGTCACGCGGAGGGGCTGGAAGCCAGGTCCCCGCGCCCCGCCGGGTCCCCCGCGGCACGCCGAGCCCGGCATCCCTCCCTCTCCCGGGCTGCAGCCGGGGTGCAGCGCGCAGTCCCGCCCCCGCCCAGCGCGGGACCGCGAAGGCGCGGGGTGGCGCGGGCCGCCCTACCTTGCTGACTGCCGCGCAGGTGGCGGCGGTGGCAGCAGCGGCGTCTGGCTCCGGCTCCGGCTCCGCGCTCCGCGCCGCCCGCCGAGTCCCCGCGCGCGGCACCGCCGCCTCCCGCTGCAGCCCGGAGGGCGGGGCCTGGGCGGGGCCTGGGCAGGGGGCGGGGCGACATCCCTCAGGCCCCGCCCCCGCCGCCCGGCCCGCTCCGGGCCCGGGGCTGCTCTCGGGCGCGCGTGCACTCGGCACAGGCGCGCACACGCCGCAGTGCTTGGGGCGGCGGCCGGGACCGAGAGACCGCCTGTCTTCGCGGCCCACCGTTCTTCGCTGCGATGCGTGGGCAAGGGATGCGACCCCCGGAGCCTCGGTTTCCCCCTTGGCGAAATGCAGACAGTAACCGTCTGCCTCAGGGGCTGTTTGGGAACTGGATCAGAAGATTCGGACCGGGTACCGTGCGCCCGCAGAGCCCGGCTGTGGAAGCGCTCCCAACACCCGGGCAGCCGGAGGGCCCCTGAGGCTCCCGCAGGCCCGGGGAGAAATAGCCCTTCCTTCCCTCGGTAGCCAGGAGGGGGCGCTGCTGCCCAGTCTCTCCGGCTTCCCGGACTGAGGACTCCAGGCCACGGGGTGTGTGTGTGGGGGGCTGCCTTTAATAATTAACCACCTAACACTTACTGAGCCAGGCACTGTTCTAGCACCTTTTGTGCATTTACCTCACTCTACTATCACACATGCTTGTGAGGTTGATACTATTTCACAGAAGGAAGCAGAGACCCACACGGAGAGGTTAGGTACCTAGCTTAAGATCACAGAGCCAGTAATAATTCAAGGCTGGGCCGTGTGGCTCCCAAGTTCAAGCTAGTACCCACTCTACCACACCACCTCTCTTGAGAAGAGCACTTGGTTTTGTGAAGTAGCATATCTTGAAGAACTGGAACAGTGCCTGTCACTTAGTAGGCACTCAGTTTGTTGTTGCGTGAATAATAGAGCATATTATGTACTACTTTACATCTATTACATTTGCTCTTACCAATCCTTTTTTCTAGCCATGATGGTTACCCCCATTTCATAGATAGGAAAGTTGAGTCTTAGCATGACTAAGTACTTGGGGGGAGGGGCTATTGATGATCCAGCCGGAGCCAAACCTCAGGCTTTGGACTCAGTTCACTGGCCACTGTCGTGCCAGGGCTGGAGGGAGTCCCGGTCAGTGTCTAGCGTGGCCCTCAAAGCCCTGAGCCCTGGGTCTGCCGCCTGCAGCCAGACTGCTGGAAGACAGATGGGTGCCCTTTGGGTGTCAGCATGCAAGATGGCTACTTGAAATTTCCAAAGAGCATATGGACACAATCCAATATGTGAGGGTTCCATAAACTCAGAATTCCGAGTTGGTTTTACTTGCATTGCACCTGGGGTGGGGCGGGGAGGTCAGAATCTTTCCCTGGCTGAGGCATCTGAATGTCTTGATTCTCTCTGGGTCAGTGTCTGGTGCCCCGAGCCCCTGTCCGGTGTTGCTGACCAGTCCTCACACCCTGAGCTCCTGCTCACTCTGCCCCTCTGTCTGGAAGCCTCTTCCAGTCTAATGGCTCACCTGTCCCGCCCAGCCTTTCCAGATGCCCTGTGGACGTGTCCTCTGCCTTCTATCAGCACCTTTCCAGTCTGGGCCATGGTGGTTGGTGGCTGGGGCTGTCTGGGGAAAGGCTGGTTTGAAACACACCTCCCTGGGGACTGTGGCATGTGGACGCATCAGCCCGAGGGCAGGCCTCGGCACCTCACACCACCTGGACCCTTCCTGGGGTTGCTCTGTGTGGGGTTGCTCCTGCCCTTCCCTCTTTCTAATTCTGGTCCAAGTGCAGAAGGTTATGCCCACCATCCTCTGAATTTCATCCATGGGGAAACTGAGGCCCAAGCAGGCCTAGTTAGAACACTGCACAGTGGGTCTGGCTCCAAAGCTAGCACCTTCTAGCAGGCCTGGGTCCTCACTGGGCGGGGCTGGGAGACACCCTTTCCTTTCCAGGCTCCCACATGCCTGACTTTGCTCAACCTGCATGGATGGGTCAACTGTGTGCATGGCCAAAACAGGTGTGTGTGGGGAGAGTTCTCTGCTTATCTGCCTCACATGCCCCATGTGTACTGGGGCAGGGGCTCAGGAAGAGTGAGAGGACAGCGCCTGAGGTGAGGGGCTGTTTGGGGGTAGCAGCCCGGATGCGGCCATCTGTGGAGGTGCACCTTCGTTTCCCACTCTGGCGTCAGTGCAAGGTCTTCCAAAGTCCTCCAGGTCCCTCCTTCTCTGTCCACCTGGTCCCTTTGTTCTCTGAGGTGTTGCCCAGGAGGTTCCCTGGGGAACTCCTTCCATCCCCTACAGAATGGGCCGGACCTGGCTTGCTGGGGGCCCAGGACCTGGGAGGAGGGTACTTGGAAGTGGCACCCCTGGGGCAGGAAGGAGGGGCTGTGGAGGATCAGATCCTCCAGCCCTGGAAGGCAGAGGCCCCTGGGGAAGGGGAGACAGCTGTGGTTCGGGGCCAGGAACCCGACACCAGGGGTGGGCCCCAAAGCCCTCCTGGAAGAGCAGGGGGAGGGAGGGCAGGCCCCTCTGGAGCAGCTCAGACGTCCTGGGGTGGGGCCGGCCCCTGCTACATCCCTGCTGGCCCGTGGGTGTACGGACTGCCTTTGTTTCTGATTAGGGATAGCGCTACAATTCCAGATGGAGGCAACAATTCTGAACCTCTTCCTGTTTCCCTTTGCCTAGAGCGGACCCACCGACCCACCGGAGGCCACAAGCCAGGCCAGCCCTTTCCCCTGGGTCCTAGGGGAGGTGTCCAGGTTCTAGAGAAGGTGGGGTGAGCTGGGAGGACCTCTCCCTGCCTTCAGTCAGGCCCTCTGGGCTGAGCATGGTTCAACCTCTCTCGGTAGGTTAGTTAACCTCCTGTGCCCTGTCCTCTCCTGTCACCTGAGCTTGACCTGGGTGAGTAGGAGCTGCAGGATGGGTGGTTCTCATTCCCAGCTCCCCCTTCAGGGCTGGAGGAGGCAGTCCTCACTGTCCTGTGGTCCCCAACCCTCCCAGTGTAGATCTGGCACCAGTAGTTTTTAAAAGCTACTTCAGATTTTAGGGTGCAGCCAGGTAGGAACCAGAGGCGACAAAGAGCTGGCCCGATGCAAAGTGCCACCTGTCCCAGGAGGGGAGCCAGAGGGTACCACCCAGCTCTGTGCAGAGCCTTCCTCTGCTAGAAGGGGGGAAGAGGGGTGGAGAGGGAAGGGGGGAGACAGGAGAAGGGGGAAAGAGAAGGGGAAAAGGGAATAGGGAGGAGGGGAAGAGGTGGGGGAGGGAGCAGGCAGCCCCTGTGCCCACTGCCCAGCCCACCTTTGGCAGTTTGTTTCTGCTGGCGAGGGCTCGTGTCTCAGGCTGGGGTCGGGCACACTGGGGCTCCAGCAGCCTCAGGAGGGGGCGCACTGCCACCAGTGCTCTCCTCTGCGCTAGGCGCAGTGGCATCTCCCTCCCCCCCCACACCTCATGAGGCTGGCTCCCTCATCAGTGCCATGACAGACCTTAGAGTTACAGCACCCAGTCTGTTGGGGGACAGCCAGGTGACTCTGGCTGCCCTCCTACTACCAACACACTTCACAGAAACTGCTGGTAAAAGGGCCTCAGCAGATGTAAAAAAGTTAGCAACAATGAAGAATCAAGGCCCCATGTAGGGTGTTCATGGGAACCTGGGGTGCGAGCCAGCCAGGAGTTCCGGGGAACGCAGAGTAGGGAGCTCAGAGTGCCCCTCGCAGGGCCGCAGTGTGGGGGAACCTGGTGCCTGGTGCCCTCAAGTTCATACCCATGGCCGACAGGAGGCCCTATCAGAGCTGGAGGATGGAGGGGTGGTGTCGAGGTCTCCAAGTGAACCCCACTCCACACCTGGTCCCTGAGAGCTAGGCTCGAGGTGTCACTGCACAGCACAGGTGCTGCTGAGAAAGTTGCCCTGATCACTCGTGCAGCCTGGCTCTGCCTCGGGTGGGCACGGATCAGCGCCCTGACTGCTGAGGACCGGGAAGGACCCTCGACCTCAAGGACAGACATGGGCTGGGGCCACGAAGCCCTGGGTTCAGTGGGTGGAGAGGAATCGGCCCTGCGATGTGCCGCAGCCTCAGCCCCTGGTCGCCTTCTCCCTGCCCCCACCCTTTTTATGGAAGAGCATTGACCCTGCTTGCCCGGCCTGGGAAGGGGCAGTGGCAGTCAGAAGTGGGGCCCTGACCTCAGCTTTTTCTCAATTCCTTGTTGGCAGGCGTTTCCCTGGGGAGCCCCCAGAATGGGCTATGAGCAGAAAGGAGGACACACAGGTGCATGGCTCTGGAAACAGGCCCGGTACACAGGGTGGCCTGGACGCAGACCCACTCAGCACTGGAGAGGAGCCCAAAAGACCGGCGCCCTGACGACTCAGGGCCCAGCTCCTCGGGGAGCCAGGAGGTGGCTCTATAGATGCCCCAGGAACAGCAGCCAGGGCCCTGGTGGTGACGCATCTCAGCACCTGGGCCCCTCAAGCAACAACTGGTAAGCTAGAGCAGTTCAAGTCCCAAAGCTGGCAGACGTCGTTTATACAGACATGACTTAGAGAATGCCCCGGGGCCCTGTGAAGACCTCATGCTCGCCTGCGGGGGAGGCGGAAGCGGGAGGCATCTCCAGGTAAGTGCCCATGTCAAGGGAACCCAACCAATGGCGTCACAGCAATGTCCAGATGGGGAGACTGAGGCCTGGGGAGTGGAGGCGACATGTCCGGGGTCACATGGTGATGGGGCTCAGAGGCTGGACCAGGCCTGGCTTCCGGTGGCCTGCCAGCTGAGGGAGGGAAAGGCTTGGGGGAGCAGGTCAGGTGTCCCCTTCCCCATCGTCCTCGCTGGTGCAGCCCTCGGGCACTGCTGGGCCCCGGGACACCCTCCTCTCCAGGTACTCGGCCTTCAGCCGCTCCAGCTCCCACAGCTCAGCCTCCAGCCGCTCCCGGTGGGTCGCCCGCAGCTGCCGCAGCTGCCTCATGGGAAAGGGGTTCATGTCGTTGAAGGCGATGCTCATCAGCTTCCTGGGGGAGGACATAGTCAGCACAGGGCATGGTGCCTGCAGAGCCTGTGTTCCCTGGACCTCCCCAGATACCCTTCCACCCACAAGTGGCACCCCTGGCCCCACCCTCAGGCAGCTCAGCTTCCAGGAAGGAAACAATGAAGAAGCTCCTTTCTACCCAGAGAGGTAAGGGCAAACAGGACGCAGGGGGGAATCTCAGAAGGGCACTAACCCGGTGGGGCAGCACTGGTCAGGGAAGGCTTCCTGGAGGGGGTGACAGGTGAGCTGGGTTTTGAGGAATGAAAGTGACCAGCAGGCAATGATGGTGGTGGGCCAGGAGGCGTTCTACAAAACTGCAAGAGCAGGAGCCCAGAGCTGGGGCTGTTCTAGAAACTCAAATAATTCTGTTTTCCAGGTTCCTGGGCCATGGGTGTTTGGGGCAGGGGAAGGTGAGCAAGAACTCAAAGTGCCCGGAGAATCTGAATGCCGGGTGAGGGGTAGATGTGTCAGGGAGATGGAAGAACTGCCCCAGAGTCACCCAAGCTGTGATGGAGGCCCAGAGTCTACCGCATCTCCACTTGGGGGGGCTGGGGGCGCGGAGGGGCAGGGCCGGGTCCTCACCGGCTGTTGCAGATGGTCTTGGTGAAGAAGCGCAGGTACTGGTAGATCTCCAGGCCGTCATGCAGCCGCAGAATCTCCTCCTCGTTGTACTTGAAGATGGCCAAGGCGTAGCGGAACACCACCTGGGGCCAAGTGGGGGCTCGGGTGGGCATGGGGGCCAGGAGGCAACCCGGAGAGGGGACCCAGAGACCCGGGTGATGTGGGCTGAGGCTGGAGGCACAATGTTGAGGGGACCCAGGGGCACAGCTTGAAATATGGGGATTTGGACTGAGCCCAGTTCTACCTAGGACTTCTCCCAGGACCGGGCGAAGCCAGGCGAGGCAATGTGCTGCTGGACCTGCTGGGTCAAGGATGGGTCTCACAGGGGGCTTTGCTGGGAACCTGCCCAGGGTCGCCCAACAAGGTCAAGGCAGGGCGTGGGCCACACCCAGGCTCTAGCCTCCCAACCCAGGGCTTAGCCCAAACGAGACAAAGTGTAGGGCCTGGGTGGCAGGTGTTGGACGGCATGGGGACGTGTCCCTGTGCCTGGGTCCCTCTCCAGGGAGTGGAGACCATCTGGCTTGGGAGACGATCTCCCAAGGAGATGTGCCCTCCTGGGCACATCATCAGAGGCTGAACCCCCTCTTCCTCTCATGTGCTCATAGTGCTTGACAATTACAAAGTCATGCCTCCAGATGTCCCCAGCAGCCCTGACAGGTGAGCACCTCTTCACCTCTCTCCAGGGCAAAGGAACTAGCTCCAGCCCCACAGCACCTACCTTGGTCCCCTCATACAGGAAGGCGTCCCAGACCCGCAGGAGGATGTCGCTGATGAGACTGTCTGCGAAGACCACCAGGAACCAGTTAAAGGTGATGAGGGAGAGGTCCACGTGGTGCTGCCCCAGGTGGGTCATCAGCCGGGGCAACTTCTCAGAGAGAAGGTCCTGCAGCACCCGCTGGTCCACCTGGAAGGAGGGGAGGTAAGAGGCCTGTCACCTGCAGCCCTGCATGGCTGCCTGCCCACGGGTACCCACCCTTCAGACGCAGTCAGTCTGCACAGAATCCCAGAGCGCCCGGTGGGCCCCGCCCTGCCCAGGAGGCCCGAGCACCTGGGGAGCAAGAGTCCAGCTGCTGGGACACAGGTGCAGCGGCACATCATCTGCTGCTCCCGACTTGGGCCACAGTCACTGGCTGGGGCATTGGGCTTTGCAAAGGAGGTTTCTGGGCTGGTGAGTTCTTGGCCACCCGCAGCCCAGAAAACCCTCCAGCACCTCTGAGAAACTGGTCTCATGCACAGAGGCCCTGAGGAAAGGGGATCTTTGTCCCTAGGTTTGTATCAGCTGACACCTGGAGCCGCTTCTCTATACTGATGTTGTTGGGCCTGACCCCTAAGATACTCGTGGATGTTGGGGCAAGGTCCTTGAGGGGAGAGCATAATGTCCTGCCACAGTGACGTGGAGGGATCTTCTCAGCGTGGGAGGCTGCAGGGCGAAGGTTACAGCAAGCCCCTGGTGGCCATGACCTTGGGCCTCCATCCTTGTCTCACTGGGCCCAGCAGGTAACTCCCAGCCCTGGCTCTTGCCCTGGCTTTAAGTCGTGGTTCTTTATGGTTCCTGCCTACCTCCGCAAGGACCCTGTTTTAGCCTCCTCTTGCTCCTCCTGGCGTAGACCTATGGTGGCTCAGCCCTCTCCCCTATGTAAGTCCTTCCAGGCTTCAGTGTCAGCAGTGGCAAGCACGCAGTGGCTTCTTTCTTCCCGACCCAGAACCCAGGGGCTGTAGCAGAGGCTGTGTCCAGCTCAAAACCTGAGGGAATCCCTTGGATCTAAGACACCGTGGAGCCTATTGAAGTATTTAAGTACTGGCATGCCATCTGAGATCTACTTCAAGACAATCAAAGCAGGAGGAGTGGGTGGGAGGATGGACGAGACACAGGCCTCCCTGGGTTGATAGTTATGGGAACCAGGTCATGGACACATAGAGGTGTGTTGTATTATTTTCTCTATTTTTCGAATATGGGAAATTCTCAATAACAATAACAACAGCAACAATAATAACAGCAAACTCTACACGGGTGGTAGGGTTTCATCAAGTTCAGAGATGCCGAGGCATGGAAATAAAATATGGTACCTTTCCCAGGCTGCCCTGCAGGAGGGGTTGCTCTGAGATGCAGTTTGAACCATTAGATCTCAGTAGGAACCTCTGGGAGGAGCCAGCTCCTGCCTTTTACCCTTCCAGCCTAGGCCATGTCACAGGGCTGAGAGTGGTGCAGCCTCTGTGACCACAGTGACAAGCATGAGGATGAAAGCTCAGGCCAGGGATGGCGGAGCAGCAAGCTGGGAGCCTGACCCCTGATGGCATCAGAAGCAGGTCCCACCTTGTCGTTATCTGAGAAAAACAATGCCCTTTAGGCTGGCCTGTCCTCCAGGGCTGCCCTCCCAGGCTGCCTGATGCAATCGTGCCTGCCTCCAACCTCCTGCTCCCCAGCCCTGCTCTCTCCTCAGTTCTGCACCTGAGCCCCTGAGGCCCTGGCCCCTGTCTGGTAGGAGCTGGTTTAGGGATGGAAGCAGGAAAGGAGGGGGGAGGATGGGTGGGCAGACGGTCGCTCGCTGGCTTGGAGGTGAACAATGAGCTAGCGGTCTCTCCCTGAAGCCCAAAGGGCTGATGCATAAGAACAGGGAGGGGGGTTGAAATGACTTTGCATTTGTGCCAGGAAGAAACCTTATTCCCATTCTAAAGCAGGCAAGCCTGGGGTGCAGAGAGGCGATGTCATGTGCCAAGGCCACACAGCTGGCAGGGGCAGGGGCAGGGCTCTGAGCCGCGCTCTGCCTGACTCCAGGGCCAAAAGGCAGGAGAGTGACGGATGATGGAAGCAGCATCCTGCTCAATGGACAGTGATGAGCATTTGCAGGAATGATCACCGTCACCTCCCTCCTCAGTCCACTCCATCCTACTGACCGGCCTGACTTGCAAGCAGCAGGTGGCACCAGATCCCCTTCCTCCCTCCCAGGAAGCCTACCATTCCCTGTGGCATGGTGTCACAACTGGACCAGCACCAGTCTCTCCTATGGGCAGGGCCCCAACAGTCCTACAGGCCATCGTCTTGGCCAAATGCCCAGGCAGTCTCCGAGAGGGGTTACTGGCCCACTACACAGAAGGAGAAACAGAGGCCTGGGAGGTTGTCAACTCTCCTCAGGTTCACTGGCTTACAGGAGCAACTCGGGCTCTGTCCCCCACAGCCACCATGTCCCTTCCCTCCTGGTTCACCTGGGATGCTGTGAGCGTCTTGCTGTAATAATCGGCCGGCAGGATGGTCTCCACGATGGCCACCAGGCACCAGAAGGCACTCTCCTCCTCCTCCAGGACCAGCAGAGCAATGGCTGCCAGCCTGCAGCGGGAGAAAGAGGCTGGAGTGACCCACAGCAGTGGCAGCCCTATCGGACAGCTGCTGGAGCCCAGGGTGGAGCCTTCCCATTCGCACCGGCCGACCCCACTCCCTAAGCAGGCTGGTGTTCCTGGAGTCTGGGGGTGGGGGAGACATGCTTTTGGGGAGAATGAATAGGGTGAATCTGGAGCACTGGGGATCATTTCAGAGCAGGGGCTAGAGTCGGGTTGCCTGGCTGTGAATCCTGGTCTTGCTGCTTTCTGGGTGACTCTGGGAAAGTTACTTAACCTCTCTGAGCCTCAGCCTCCTCTGAATCATCACGGGACGTGTGAGGAGGAACAGAGTTAACACATCCACTGTCTACCCAGTGCCTGGCATGCAGTGAGCCCTATAAATGTTAGCTGTCCTCACCTCCATATTCACAAGCTTTGAGACGCTGGCAAGTTCACTAACCTCCCTGAGCCTCAGTTTCATGCTCCACAAGGAGAGAATAACAATACCCGCCTCCCAAGGCCGTGAGAGAAGACAAGCCTTCGGTGCCCTGTGCACTGTCTGGCATAGACCAGGGCTCGGCACGCAGTCCTTTTCCTCCTGGACTTCTCCTCCCTGCCAAGTTCTCATGAGGCTCCAATGATCATGGGTAAAACAGACCAAACCCACAGGGCCAAGCAGGGAGGTCTTCCTGGGACAAGAACCGTTTTCTCTACTTCTCACCATCCCTGGCAGGTGGCACCCAGGGCAATCCAAGCATACATTTCCCCAAATGTCTCCCATGGACCCCGGTCTCCCAAGATGCTAGGTGAACACAAGCCCCAGAGTTATCTGGGAAATGCTACCTGGCACAGCCCCTCTTAGAGGCTTATGCTGTACACGGCCCTGGTCAAGCCTCCTGAGATCCTGTAGCAGAAGAACTGGCCTCTAACCAACCAGGGTCACGTGGGGGCCACAGAAACCCTTGAAACCCCGTCATACATCACACCCACCCAGGCCTGGGGAAGCAGTGTTCCTCAGCACAGCCTTGTGGAGAGAGTGCCTTAGCACTGGACCTGCAGACTCTGTATCTTACAGAGCATGTAAAGAGTCCACTGCATTGTCCAGAGAGTGATGCTTCCTGGGTTCTTACTGGACTTGACCTCCACCGTCTTCACAACTATTAGAAACAGGCTGATTACAAAAGAAAACCATTCTCCTTCCCTGGGACTTGGGGAAGGAATTTCCCCCCACCCTGGCTCCTGAGTCTGAGCTGAGCAGCAGAAGAGAACAGCCACAGATCTCCTGGGAAATAGGAGGCTCTATCCTCTCAGAGCTGGGAAAGGGGCCTTCAGAGGCCAGTGAGTTCAAGGACAGCAAATGTGTGGTAGGTCCACCACCACTCTATCTATGCCAAAGGCAGATCTAACTGCTTGATCAAGGCAACACTCTCTTAGCTTATGCCCGGAGCAGACATAACTAATTGATCACAGCACTCTCTCCCACTGAGTCTGGAGGCCACCTCAGAAGTTCCCTCAAGACATGCTCTAGGCAGCTGCTTCCTACTGATCATCTCTGGTCAAGACAAACTCCCTACTCACAAATGGGAGAACTGAGGCCCAGGAAGCAAAAGCAGCTGGCTCAAGATCACATAGCAGGGGTGATGGTGGAGTGGGAAGAGAACCGAGGACTCCCAGGGCCTGGCCCAGTGCTCTCTCCGCTCTGCCCCACCCCACCCCACCCCATTCCACTGAGCCTTGGGTGTCCTCAGCTCAGGAGCTGGCTGCCAGCACAGGCTTAGAATTTTTCACAGCATCCATTAAAAGGCTAGTTACCTAGGCTAGTGCCCACTAGGGCCAACTCACTCCTCAGGGTATAGCACCGCTCTACCTGCAAAGGAGGGCATGTGCCAACTGTGGAGAGATACTACTTTAAAAAAATTTTTTTTTTGTACTGGAGATTGAACCCAGGGGCATTCTACCTCCGAGCTATACTCCAGCCCTATTTTTTATTCTTTATTTTGAAACAGGGTCTCACTAAGTTGCAGAGGGCCTCACTAAGTAGTTGAGGCTGGCCGTGAACCTGCGATCCTCCTGTCTCAGCCTCCCAGGTACTGGGATTACAAGTGTGTGCCACCACATCCGGTGATTTTTTTAAAATTTTGAAACAGGATCTCACTAAGTTGCTAAGGCTGGTCTCTAACCTGCGATCCTCCTGTCTCAGCCTCCCAAGTACTGGGATTACAGGCATGTGCCACCACGCCCAGCAAGAGAAGACTACTTCTAAAGCATTCCATTTATTTTCACAGGGAGATGGCTTTGAAATGTTCGCTCTATGTTGGCATTAGATCACCACTATGTTACCTAACCAGGCCAGATTTGTTGCCTCAGAAGCAGATCTGTTATCTTGAGACACAATACGTTCAGTCCTAATGGCTGCCACTAGATGGCAGCTCAGGCCAGTGGTAAGGGGCCTGCAGCTTGGTTTAGGACCGGCATATATACTGCACTTTCCACATTAGAACAGGCTCTATTGCACTTAACTTTCTATTTAAAGGAATATATAAATATTTGCATGAATACCAATGATCTGTGCTTGCATATCAAATTTAAGTAAAAATAGCATATACAGAGAGATTAAAAAATACCCTCTGGGTGTCTTCCACCTCTCTTGGCCTCAGTTGTTCTCGTATGCCTTCTGTGCCACCTCCTTCCATGGGGGGGCTTCTCTCCTTCTTTGAGGCTGATCAAGGCTCCTCCTGCTACAGGGCTGTTCCCTGCTCCTTCAGCACGCACTGCACTCCAGTGTGCCACAGGTCTACATGTGACGAATCCCACCTCCTGGTCACATCTGATCAGGAAAATGACTTCAGGGTGGCAGCACACTGTCTGCAGGGTGGCATCAGTGCCCACTCTGGGTGGGAAGGTCGTAGGAAGGACTGGGTGTGGGGCCTGAGGTCAGGGTGGGAGGTGGCTCGGCTGCTGTGAGTCCTGAGGTGCTGGCAGGTTACTCAGCCTCTCTGAACTTCTCACCCCGACAATGGGGGCACCCATGCCCACTTCATGGGGTTTTCATGAGGATTAAATGTCGAGTATGTAATGCACCCTCAGTAAGTGTTACTTCCTATCTGACCTTTCCACGAAATGTAAAAATTATTATTCATACGAATCTCAGAGCTCCCAGCTCCCTTCACAGCTACTTTTAAAGAGGTTTTGCAACTTTTGTCCCATCTGGATTTTAACATGCTTAAACAGATGAGAAATGCACTAGCTTTTGCTTGGCTGTCAGTGGGTGAATGGGATTTCTAGACATCACCTGTAGCAGACATGCAGGGTAACATGAAATCCTAAGGGGCAATATTGTTGGAGTTTAACTCTGAATTCCCAGTAATTGTACATGTATGTGCTCAATTTCACTCAAATTTAGGCTGGAAATAAGAGTACTGAAAATATCTACCCTTGGGAACCATTCAAGTTTGAATAAGGACACTCTGAATGTTGATTCTGTGCTAAATAAATGTCATACATCACCTTTTCTAAAAAAAAGAAAAAGAGCAGAATGGCTTATGTAAATTTTGCTCAAGTATATGTGTTTAAAATGAATTGAGTCAAAACTTGCTTGGGGAAATATTCAAGAGTATACAATTTCTATGGAGATATATGGGATGTCCATGAGAACTCCCCAGTTTTGGAGAGAGCAGCCCTATGAACTAGAGGGCCATATCCTCAACCCCAATCCCTCTCCTCTCTCCTGCCAATTGGACTAAGTGGAAGCTAATCCAGGCCCCGCCATTCAGATTCCTTCGTTGGGTTTAGGACCTGAACATGAGGGATTGAGTGCATGGGGTGATGTGGGAAGATCTGCTGAAGGCCCATCACTCAAGGGCGAAGGGCTCCACTCTGACAGCCTGGATGGGCCCTAAATGTCCAAAGAATGAGTAGGCAGAGACCGGTCCATTAAGAGAGGAGGAGGCAGCCAGGCATAATGGTGCATGCCTATCATCCCAGTACTTGGGAGGCTGAGACAGGAGGAGCATAGGTTCAAGGCCAGCCTGAGCATCTTAGCAAGATCCTATTTCAAAATAAAAAAATAAAAAGGGCTGGGGGTATAACTTGAAGGTAGAAGGCCCCTGGGTTCAATCTCCAGTACCAAAAAAAAAAAAAAAAAAAAAAAAAAGAGAGAGAGAAGGAGGAGGAGGAGGTAGAGGCCAGAGGCCACAGGGCTGCAGAGCAGTGCTGTGCTGCTGTACCACCTCTAGGGAGGGAGTTCCAGGGAAAACTGCATGAACTGCAAACCCAGGCATGTGCAGTGCTGTGGCCCCCAAGGGCCATCTGGCTCTCAACTCTACTTTCTTTCCATGACTTCCTCGAGCTCCCCTTTCCATTTACAAACTCCCTTTCCCTTGCGCCCCTCTGAGTGGGTTTCACACAGTGTACAGGATCTCCAACCCAGCCAGTTCTGCCATGTGAGCCGGGCTGGGCACTGCACAATCCTGCGCACCACTCCGGATGATTCTATGTGAGGGGCACCATCCCCCACCCCCAGCACAAGTCAGACCCCAAGTCCTGAGCTCTGGCCCATCTCTATCTTGAACATGTCCTCTCACCTGTGGGTCCCTACCTGACCAGTGGGGGCCAGGTCTCCTGGGCTCACATCTCCAGGTTTTTGGAAGACCCTAAAGAGACAGAGTGGTGCTCTGAAAGGCAAAGGCCTCACTGGATACCAAGGCTCACCTGTTCAGGCCCTGGCAGTAGCCGATGGTGGGGTTCTGCCAGGAGAAGGCCAGCAGCACCCTGCGGAGCTTGTCTGGGAAGCTGGAGGTGGGGCAGGTGAAGTGCTTGTTGTTGGGGAAGGTCCGGTTCAGGTCCAGCTCGATCTGGCGGGCAGCAGGGTGCTCACAGGCCTGGCCTCGGCGCAGCAGCTCCTGGTAGCAGCCGGGAGTGTGCAAGTGCTGGATGCGGCGGTGGATCAGCCAAGTCCAGACGCGCGGCCGGTGTTCACGGGGCACGCCTGTCCGCAGCAGCTGCTTGAGTTCCGCAGAGGGCGTGAGCTCGCTGAGGGCGGCCC
Source organism: Glis glis (assembly GCA_004027185.1). Classification (NCBI taxonomy): domain Eukaryota; kingdom Metazoa; phylum Chordata; class Mammalia; order Rodentia; family Gliridae; genus Glis; species Glis glis. The sequence continues at coordinate 13,367 of PVJS01007235.1, read as the reverse complement.
AGCGCTCCCGCAGCGGCCGCTCCACGGCCTCCAGGGCCAGCAGGTGGTGGGAGCGCACCTCCAGCGCCTGGATCTTGGCCAGCAGCTGCAGGTCTTCCACCTCATAGTCAGGCACAGTCAGGAAGCCATAATCGTCATACTCGCTGCCAGCAAAAGCTCACGTTAGCAATGCCTGCAAAGCCCTCCCTGGATGAGGGCACAGGAGGGGACGCTGGCCAGCTTCTGCCCTGGCTCCACTGGGAGTTAGCCAGGCAGCTCTGGGCAGCCTGCTCCCCTTCTTATCTATACAGTGGGCAGAGGAACGCCCGCCCTATCTCCTGAAGACCCTTTACAAGAGACCCTCTTGTGAACTGCTGGGAGCCTATAAGTGCCTGTACATGGTGCTCAGGAGAGACTTGTCCATTCTGTGCCAACACACGATCCTCTGATGACCTCGTGCAGTCCTGGGCCCCAGAGCCCTGCAATGCTAGTGCAGAGCCCCACAGTGCACAGCCGGCATGCTCAAGGGTGGAAGGAACCAGAAGCACCAGTGACGGCAGAGGTGGGAGAGCTGGGGCCACTCCTGATGGTCTTTCGCTTACTCAACATCTGCACTACTATGTGCCCTGCTTGCGCTACCTCAGTCAATCCTAATGATCAGCCCATATCTTAGGGAGGCTGAGTATGGGGCTCAGAAATGTAAAGTGAGTTGTCCAAGGTCACATAGCAAGAAAGCCAGGTCTGGCTCTGAAGCCCAGGCTCCCACCATTGGGCCACCCAGCTTTCAGGGACCGATGAGCACAGCTACTCCCCCTTCCATTTTATTTCTGACTGCTGCTCAGCAAGGGTTTGGCTGGAGGAGGCAGCCGCTTCTCTCCCCTCCTTCTGTCTCTGACAAACATGTCAAGAGGCAGTCCGGACATGTGGAGAAGTGGGCCTGGGGGCAGCCATGTTGGCTGCCGGGATGTCCTGTGCGGCCCTGGCAAGCTGGGGTCCAAGGTCACGGGCCTGCCTGCCCCTGCTGGCCATTGGGCTCACCTGACGGGACTCAGCTCCATGCCATCAGCCGAGGCCTCGCTGGCTTCCCACTGCAGCGCCTCCTGGACCAGCTCCCGCAGCAGCTCGGCAAGCCCGGCTTCCGCCTCTGCAGCCTCCTGCAGCCTCCGCAGCCCAGCCAGATACTTGCTTTCCACCTGGCAGTTCCTGGCTTGGAGGTAGGCGCACTGTGAGGGGCAGAGGCGGCCTGGTCAGGCTGCCTGGTGAGGCCCGGGCCACCCAGAGGCCTGCGTCTCAACCGACCGGCATGGGGCAGCACTGCCCTCTAGCTCTCCTCCCCACCCCTCCCTGCTCCTGGACCTTCATATCGGGGAAACAAAGGAGATGGGCCCTGAGTTTACAGTAAGGGAGGCAAGAGAGGAAGGACCAGGACCTGGGCTGGGGCTGGGTTCAAAAGAGGAGAGAGGAGGGCAGGGACAGCATAGGCTCTGGCACAGCCTGCAGTCCCATGCTGCTTCAGCCACTGTTTGCTGTACAGCCTGTGGCAACACTTAACCTCTGTGCCTTAGCTTCTTCATTTGTAAAATGGGGTAACACAGGTTCTGCCCCATGATTTTGGTGAGGATCAGAGGAGCTGATGTGCAGCTCTTCCCAGGCGCTGGGCTCAGAGCCGGCCCTCTGCAGGCAGTGTGGCCCTGCCCTTGTGCCTCTGTTGCCACCACGTGGGTGCCTTCTGTCCCTCCAACACCACATCCTCTACCTCAGGCTTTGTGCACCCTTCCCCTCCTTGCCTTGAACTCTTGTGTTTCTCTTTGTACAAGCTAGATGGGGCTGGACAGGTTGGGTAACCTCTCTGGACCTTGTTTTCTGTCTCTGTGGGATGGGGACAGCAAAAATGTGCCTCAGAGTGCTGCCATGACCCCTGGGCCTCCCCAGTCCTGGAGTGGCCCGAGGCTGCAGTTCTGCTGCACCTGCCCAGTCACCATCTCCAAGCGCTGCTGAATCCGGATCCTTGGCCCTCCCGAAGCTGTTCTCCTCCCTGCTTCCCCTGGCTCCCACCTCTGCTTTACCCCTCGCCAGGGCTGCTTCCTGTGTACTGCCAGGGACGCACTTCTCAGGGATTTCTGCTAGACTTCAAATAGCCCCCTACTTCCAAGCCCCCTCTGGGAGCCATACTCTGCAGAGAAGCCGTAGCTGTCTTCTCAGAATGTCAGCCTGAGCCAGGACCTCTCCACTCCAGTCCCCCTGAAGCTCCCAGATTCCTTGGAATGAGTGGGCTCCATGCTCCTTCCCCAGCCTCCTCCTGTCCTCCCCAGCCCTGCTCCCTGCCTTTCAGGCCACCGGTCTCTACTGTGCAGTCTCTTTTTTTAGAAGGCCTTTCTCTACTCTGCCTTCATAACACTATCTTGCCTTTAGGACTCAGCTCAGAGGATGCCTCCTCCAGAGAGCATTTCTTGACTTCCTTCCTGTCCCTGGGTCCCCCAAATCTTAGAAATCCAAGTACATCTTGAGTTCAAATCCCTCACTAGTCAGCTCTCCTAGGGGCAGAAACTAGGCCTACTGGTCTTGATGTCCCTTCCCCATAGCTGCCCAGTAAACACTGCTGAACAGGCGACTCAATCAGCCAGGCCACAGGGGGCTGGAGAAGAAGCTGACACGGGTCCTGCTCAGAGGGGCTTGGTCCCAGGGGAGGCAGCCAGGTATGGAGGAGAGTGCAGGGTGGTCAGCATGGGGACTGGAAGGGCAGCAGGGCAACGGAGATGGCCAAGCAGTTCCCGCCTGGCACCTTCGTCAGCAGGGCCTTCTCCTTCTCGGCCACCTTCCTCCAGATCTTGGTGACCTGGTGGATCTCGGAGTTGAGGAAGCGGTTCTGGGTCCGGTAAGCTTCCATGTCATCCTGGAGAAGAGAGCAGAGCTTTTCAGGAATTGCACCATAGATACTTCCTGGTCCTGAGAATCACACCCTCAAATGAGCTGCCACAGCTTCCTTTCTGGAGAATTTCCCAGTAATGACAATAGAAAAGGAAGTCTAAAAGAAAAGAAAAACACACCCACGGCTTCCTTCTCTATTCTTGCTCCCAACATGCTGTGGCGGGGAGAGAACTAGGGCTGGAATTCAGAAGTCCTGGCTTTGACCCCCAGCCTGGAAGGCTGCTGGCAGGTCCCTAAACCACTCGGACTCTGTTTCCTCATCTATAAAAGGGGCAAATACTGACTACCCTACTGGGCAGCTAAATGAGGTGCTATGTATAATACTAAGTACAGAGACAGAACACAGCAGTGCTCAGTTCTGTTTTTTTTTAAAGCAACACATTTTATCAGGTATCTGCAGTCATGTTGTGAACAACTTTTTTTTTTACAAAGTATCACTTTGTAAATCCCCCTTTTTAAAACAAAGTTACAAAGTGTTACTTTGTAAACTTTTTTAAACAAAGTGTCACCTTGTAACCCCTCTCTTTTTTGTCAAAGTGTTACTTTGTAAATTATGTTGCTACATAATTTTCACAATTATTATTTTTTGGTGCTGGGGATTAAAACCAGGTCCTTGAGCATGATGCGCTCTACCACTGAGCTATTTTCCTGGCCCCCTTGTTTTTCTTATAAGACACAGGATCTCACTATGTTGCCCAGGCTAGGCTTGAACTTCTGATCCTCCTGCCTCAGCCTCTAGAGTAGTTGGGGTTATAGGTGTGAACCACTGCTCCCCGCTCTAGTGAGTATTAATGATTGATGACCATTCCATTGGGTAAATTTACTGTAACTTACTTATAATCCTTTTCTTTTTGTTGTTTCTTAAATTTGGGCCCTGGGTATTGGTATTTCCCATTGGAGTTTTTTATTTTTTTGGCACTGGAGATTGAATCCAGGGGCATTCTACCTCCGAGCTCCACCCCCAGCCCTATTTTATTTCTTTATTTGGAAACAGGGTCTCACTAAGTTGCGGAGGGCCTCACTAAGTTGCTGAGGCTGGCCGCAAACCTGTGATCTTCCTGTCTCAGCCTCCCAAGTACTGGGATTACAAGCATGCGCCACCACGCCTGGCTCCCATTGGCTTTTGATTATGAATAATACTATGATGAATGACTCTGAGCCCAGAGTCTGTCTTTACTCCAAGGGACCTAAGCTCCAGCCAAAGGCTCTCAATCTTTATTCTTTTTTTTTTTTTTTTTGCGGTACCGGGGATTGAACGCAGGGGTGTTCTACCTCCGTGCTACACCCCCGGCCCTATTTTTTATACTTTATTTTGAAACTGGGTCTTACGAAGTTGCAGAGGGCCTCACTAAGGAGAGAGAGAGAGAGAGAGAGAGCTGAGGCTGGCCGCGAACCTGGATCCTCCGGTCTCCGCCTCCCAAAGTAATGGGATTACAAGCGTGCGCCACCACGCCCGGCTCTCAATCTTTATTCTTTTGGGAAGGGTATTCCAGAAGCTAGTCACACACACAGCGTGCAGGGCATGGTGGCACATGCCTGTAATCCCAGTTCTTGCAGGCTGAGACAGGATGATCACAGGTTCCAAGCCAGTCTCAGCAACTTGATGAGACCCAGTTTCCAAGTAAAAATTAAAATAGGGCTGGGAGTATAGCTCGGAGGTAGAATGCCCCTGGGTTCAATTCCCAGTACCAAAAACAAACAACAACAACAACGAAAACATACACACAGCGCATTCTGCCAGCCATTCCTAAGGATTCCGAGAGTTCCTGGCTGAAGCCCAGCCCTGTGCCGTGTGCAGGGCTGCGGGTGAGGGCGGGAGGTGCTGCAGGCTGACGCTGGGCAGGCCCTGCGTGACTGGGACATGAAGAGCATTGCTTGTGGCCTGTGGCCTTTCACCATCAGGGACTAGCCACATGAGTGTGGCCCTGGTGATCCTGGCCCTCCCTGGCTACATCTTCCTTCTGGCCAAGATGGCCTCCAAGATGGTCCCTCCTGGCCCAGAAACTCCAATTCATGGCCAGATGGTTGACTGGAGGGCCTCAGTCCTGGGGCTCCAGTAGCTGGAGATGACCGCCCCAGGCTGACTTCCTTAGTGTCCTCACTCAGCCACCTGCTGCTCTCCGCTCCCTCAAGTGCTGTGCCAGGCTGCAAGGTTCTGTTCCAGGGGAGCTTGCTCTCTGACCTCTCCTGGCTCGGACCCTGGTGGTCCAACCCTCCAGCCCCGTCCTCCTCCTCTCTACTCATGTCCCCACCCTGGATGGAAACCCAGGCTCCCTGCCTCTCGGAAGTGCTGCCAGTGAGTGCCAACTGCTTCTCTGGGCAAGGTCCTGCCGGCTTCCACTACACCACCCCATTTCCTTATCCTTACATGGCAGGGGCCATGAGATTGGTGAGACCCTCATGCTTGCAGTGCAAGGACTGACCTCCTGTGAGCATCAGGATTCTCCATGACCACTCCCCACTCCCACCAGTCTAGCATTTTAGCACTGGGAGGTTTAGAAGATGTAGGAGTGCAGAGGTTGTTCAGCCTCCCTGCATCACCCAAGCTGAGCACACCGCCTCACTGAATGAGGCCTCCCTGTACGCTGGAAGGGCTGCTTGCCATCCCTGGGAACATGGATGCTGTGGCAGAGGCTCTGAAAGGGATATCTTGCCCAAGACCACACGGCCAGTAGCTGTGTTCTAGCTGCTGCACTTCCTGCCTGCTGGCTCTCTGAGCTCCCTCCTAGTGGCAGCCACCAGAGGCCAAGGCTCGAGTTCCCACCTTCAGACTAATGCACCAGGCCTGTGGGACCTCTCCTACTCAGAAGGCAGTATAGTAACACAACTTCAAAGATGCTCGCGTTGCCCAGGGGCCAGCATGGCTGGTAACCAGGCGAGCAGACACTGAGGCCACGCTGCCTGGATATAAACCCTGTCTTTACCACTCACCCCTGGACTTATTAATTTTCTGTGCTTCTGTGCTGGGAAATGGGGTAACAGTCCTGTCTCCGGGGGTTGCTGGGAGGATTTGGTTAGTTAGTGTGTGCAAAGGCTCAGAGCAGTGGCCAGCACGGGGTGGGGCAAGGGAACCACAAGCGAGTGATCAGGACTTGCCTACTCCCTTAGTCTGCAGAGCTAATGTGGATTTTTCCCAATCTCCTGGGAAGAGTAACAAGCGCCAGGCCGGGGAGGAAAGGATCCACCAATCCTCGAGTTCCCACTATGTGCCAGCCCTGCTTCCCTTAGGGCCATTATCTTGTTGATTTTTTTTTTTTTTTGTACTAGAGATTAAACCCAGAGGCATTCTACCTCCAAGCTACATCCCCAGCTTGATTTTTTTTTTCTTATTTGGAAACAGTCTCACTAGGTTGCTGAGAGCCTCGATAAGTTGCCAAGGCTGGCTTTGAACCTGCGATCCTCCTATCTCAGCCTCCCTAGTACTGGGATTATAAGCATGTGCCACTATGCCCGGCTATTTTGTTGAATTTAATCTTTGCCATGGTGCTGTAGGATAAGTATTAAAGAACGATCATTCCCATTTTACAGATGAGGAAAAAGCATGGAGAAGGTAAGCCCCCTCATTCATGCAGCTGGTGCAGGAGAGAGCCAGGATCCAAAGCCAGTGGTGTCCAGCCCATGACAAGCACTCAGCAAACACCACTGCCTGCTGAGACACGGTTCACTCCTGCCTCCCACCCCAGCCTACAGGCTGCTATGAGGTATCTCCAAGTCTTTGGAAATAAGGCTTTTGTTACATAAGGTGCTCTGCTTTGCAGCTCTAGGGAAGGCACAGATGTATGTGCCCAGGCTGGGAGGCGGGCATAGGCGCCTGTCCGAGCAGCACTGATTGGGGTGACTGGGCAGCGCCCTCCCATTCCGCTCGTTGCCCTACCTTGAGTGTTCCTCTTGGCCCAGAACTGTAGGGAGGAAAAAGAGAGACCTCAGAGAAGAGAAAAGCCACACGACAGTTACCAGCAGAGCAAGAGGGGAACATGCTGGAGAAGGGGCCGGAGAAGGGGCTGGAGAAGGGGCCTGCTGCCTGCCTGCCTTTGTGGGGATCAGGAATGGGAGATTCTTTTTGGGAAATAACCCAAGGACAGGCCCTCTGCTGGTACGGGGAGCCCTGAGCCTACCGCAGGCCTGCCACTCATGCTGCACAGCCCTGGACCAGCCCTTCCCCCTCTCTGTGGCTCAGCTGTCCCTGCTAGAAAAGGACTGGGCCTACGGGAGTTCCAAGTCTTTCCAGCTCCCAGATTCAAGAGGTGGTGCTGTTACTGTCTGCATTTCCCAGCTCTGATATTCAAGACTGTCATTCTTGAAACAGCAGTCTCAAAAACAAGAGGACATTTCCCTAAAGTTGGGTGTCTTCAGTCATAGGTAAAGTAGGAAATGTGGACTCTCTGTGGCCAAAGGTAAAGACCATGGATATTTCATGATGATTTCTCTCTCTCTCTTTTTTTTTTTTTTTCAGTACTGGGGATTGAACCCAGGGGTGCTCTACCACTGAGCTGCATCCCCAGTCATTATTTTTTAATTTTTAATTTTAATTTTTTTTGCGGTACTGGGGATTGAACCCAGGGGCATTCTACCTCTGAGCTACACCCCATCCCTATTTTTTATTCTTTATTTTGAAACAGGGTCTCACGAAGTTGCAGAGGGCCTCACTAAGTAGCTGAGGCTGGCCACAAACCCAGATCCTCCGGTCTCAGCCTCCCAAGTACTGGGATTACAAGCATGTGCCACCACGCCCGGCTCTTTAATTTTTAATTTTGAGACAGGGTGTGGCTAAGTTGCCCAGGCTGGCTTTCCTGCCTCACACTCCCCAGTCGTTGGGATTAAAGGTGTATGCCATTGCACCTGGCTTCATGGTTTTTGTAAAAGGTAAAAATTAAGAAACACCTGGTACCTGCAACTCATAAAGCCCAACACTGGGCCTCAGAGGATGACCTACAAATATAAGAATCACATTAGTGTGAATCACATATTAAGAGTTTCCTTCCAGCTGGGTTTGCTGATAAACTAAACTCCTAAAGATGTTGCTGAGTCTGGCCTTGAACCTATGATTCTCTTGTCTCAGCCTCCCAAGCACTGGGATTACAGGTGTGCATGACTTCAGGGACTCACTCAAGCTCCTGGCCTCGGGCAGTCTGCAGTCACGCAGCTGACCCACTTCCCTGAGGCCCTGCTGCTCTACTGGCCTTGAGCAGTGGACTCCCCCACGCAGGGCAGGTGGAGAGCAGAGAAGACCCTGAGCTGGGCGGGCAGGGAGGAAGCATTTTCACTGTGTGTGCAGGATGGCAGATTTCTAACAATCTGGTTGCATCTGCATTTGAGAGCTTTGTTTTTTGTTTTAACCCAAAAGAATCTCTAATTTCAGACTAATAAAGGATTCTGTGACTGGTTGGTTATGTGGTTTTTCAGTTTCTGATGACAGAGAAAGGAGTCTGGGGTTCAATTTCTCTTCCTTTATCCTTCTAACAAACACACAGGCAGGAATGGTTAGACCACTTGCTGTAGAGGTGAGAACGTGCCCAAGGCTACACAGCAGGCAACCGGCAGAGCCAGGACTCAGTCACAGGGCTCTCACCTCAAAGCCTGGCAGCGAGCACTGTTCAACATGCCCACTGCTTCTCAGGAGCCTCCTGATTCTTCTTTTCTTTCTTTTCCTCCTCTCATCTAGTGGTCATGGATTTGGAAGCATGGGCATTCCCAAGGTTCTACATATATATGTACATGTGTACTGACCCTGGTTCAATATGGCTGCCTTTAGGGACACTGGAGCTAAGAGAACCTGTTCCCAGCCTCAGGCCTCCCAGTGGTCAGGCAGCTCCTGTGATGACCCTCTAGAGAGGAGGCTGCAGCCCATGGCAGGCATCACACCTCAGATGAAGTTCCTGCCCCCTGTGCTGTGACTGGTCCCTGTAGGCTGGGGCAGCCTAGGGACAGACAGGGGCAGAGGAGGGGAAAGCAGGGTGAGCAAGGAAGGTGGCAGTGGCTAGAAGAGGCGGAGAAGCTGAGAGGCAGCAGGGCAGGCAGACCAGTCAGCAGATGTGAGCTCCAATCCAGTCCAGCTCCCTTGCTGCAGAACAGGCCTCTGGGTGAGCTTCTTTACCTTCGCAGCCTCTGCATTCCCACCTGCAAACCGGGGGCTTGCAAGTGACTGCCTCACAGGGCCAGTGCCGGGACAAAATGAGACAATACAAGTGAAGCAGAGAGTGCCCGGCACACGGTGAATTCTACCACTTCCATAGCAGAGCAGCGGTTATTACCATAAGCATGAGCAAGCCGCGGCCAGGGCAGGCCATGTGTACTATGTGCAGGACTGCTGGGGGAGCGCAGCCCTGGCACCCTGGGGTTTGGGGCATCAGAACAGCACTAAAGGAGGCTGTTCAGGCCAGGACCCAGGCTTGCTGGCCTGGGACTCTTTCATCTCTACTTTCATAATCGAGAGACGCTTTTGCTTTTCAGCAGCCCAGGACATCATGAAAAGGTCAAATGACACTGGGCCTTCTGGTGAAGAGAGTGAGGAGGCAAAGAGTGACTGTCCCAGCAACATCTGCTTCTAGTAGAAATGTTCCAGGAGGAGGGGTAATCCCTGCTCCACCTGCACATTCACCAGTGCTGAGAGCAGTGCCCTCCCAGCCCAGGACAGGACCTCGGGGTGGGGAGGGAGGCCCTACCTTCAGTTGCTCCATCCTCTCCTGCTGGCTCAGGAAATCCCTGTCGGCAGTGTCGGGGGGCCGCACGAATTCCTGGGTGACCTGCTCGGAGAGCTTGCTGATGACCTGCTGCTTGGCCTGGTTCTTGTCCATGAGCAGCTGCACATGCTGCTCCAGCTCCTGCACCTGCTGCTCTTGCAGGCTGGCTGTGTGCACCAGGCGCTCGCGCTCCTGCTCCAGGGCCTCCACCTGCCGGCCCAGCTCCGCGATCTGCCGCACTTTGTGCCGCACCAGCTCCAGCCGGTCCTTGTCCTCAGCTGCAGCCAGGTATGCGCTGGACGCCCTCTTCTCCTGCTGGGCAGCCTCCAGCGCCTTGTGCAGGATCTTTACCAGCTCCTGGCAGGGAGAGGGAGGCATCTGTGAGCTCCGGGAGGCTTGTCAGGTGCCAGAGGCAGGCGCATGCTGTCACCAGTCCTAACAACCCTGGGCTTCTCATGTCAAAACTCACTGCCTCCTTCTCTGGCCAGCAGAGTGCCAGCTGGGCCCATGGCACCCCAGCTAAAAGCTACATTCTCAGCAAGTCACAGGTGGAGGTGGCCAAGTGACTATTCTGCCTAAAAGGGAAGCGAGCAGAGATGTGGGCAGCTTCTGGGTCGCCTGTGAAACCACGGGACACATGCTCCCCTGGTCCAGTTCCCTTTCCTCTGGCTGGGAAATGGCACGAACGAGAGCGGCCACCTCAGAGCCACAAGGCGAAGTTACATGTTGAGGATGGCAGAGCTGTCCCCCAGCGCAGGGCTGCTCACCGGCCTCTTGATTCTTCAATGCAAGACAGAGAAAGAAACTTTGGACTTGTTCTAGGCCATAGTACTTTGAGGCTTCTTTGTACAGCAGCTGAGCCCATACCCTGACTTATACATGTCCATTTCAGGGATGAATAAACTGAGGCCCAGGAGAGCAGTATGAAATTCAATTGCCAATCATCCATATTCCAAAGCCTAAGCTCAGTAATAAAACCAGGGGTGACAGCTATGTGGCATACAAACATTACTCTTCCCTCTCACCCACCCCCATGGCAGATATTACTAATTAATTGTAATACTCCTTCCCACAATGCTAAGTTGAGGCCTCAGAATCCTTCTCATTATAGCATCCAAACACTTATTGAGGCAGCATTAGAAAGGAAATACATTTGCATTGTAATTCCCATGCAAAGTCACACACAGAATACCTCATTCAATCTATCTGTGCCTAGACCCCTCAGCTCACCAAATTACACCTGCAAGTCTGGTACACGGAAGTGCTAGAAAGTCCGAAATAACAGACCTTGATTTACTCCTTGGCAGGGAAACTAGAAACTCAAAGTCTGTCAGAGTCCTGTGCCTTCAAGGCTCCAACCTCCCAGGACTTGGGCTTGTCCTGAATTCATCCAGGGCCAGGGTCAAAATAGCGGAAGCCAGGCAGCCCAGCAACCAGTCCCGCGTGGCAGGTAGGGCCTTCCAGGCCACATCGCCTTGCCTCATGCCTGTTTCATTTGGAAAAACACATTTTCCTTGAGACACATCAATTGTACTCATGCCAAAGTATTTTAATAAATGGATCAGCTGGATAGGATTATCTCCCAAGAGCGATTCCATTTTGGAGAACTGCCACAAATCATGACTTTATTTGAGAAGCTAGTGACAAGACCACATTAGCACAAGTCTCCCGAAGTCTTGGTACTAGTCGCCATCCCTTTTCTGCTTCTCTTTTCCATCCACCCAGCAACCCACACATCCAAACTTTATCAAGCACACATTCAGAGCCCGTGCGCTATGTCAGGTGCCCAGAGAGGGACCGGTCACAGTTCCCACCTCCAAGGACCGCAAAGGTGGCGGGAACAAAGAACCATTGCAATGGAACTATCTACCGCAAGAGAGGGGACAAGGGTGTTTGTGGGGGCACAGATCTGGGGGTGGGCAATGACTCTGCCTGGGGTGGAGGTGGAGAGAAGACCAGTACACTCTTCAGAATGGCAGAGCAATTGCCGGGCGTGGTGGCACACGCTTGTAATCCCAGTACTTGGGAGGCTGAGACAGGAGGATCACAGGTTTGCGGCCAGCCTCAGCTACTTAGTGAGGCCCTCCACAACTTAGTGAGACCCTGTTTCAAAATAAAGAATAAAAAATAGGGCTGGGGGTGTAGCTCGGAAGTAGAATGCCCCTGGGTTCAATCCCCAGTACTGCAGGAAAAAAAAAAAAAAAGAATGGCAGAACAGTTTAAACTAGGCCACAAAGAATGAGGAGGCCCATGGACAGTCAAGCAGCAGGTGGGAGATGAGCGTGGGGCAAGTTTCCTGAAAGCCAGAAGGGGGCTGGAGCAGGGGCCGGGAGAAGTGAAAGAGCAGGTTTAAAGCTGTGGGAGGCCTGGGGTGTGGCAGGGACTTGGGGTGGGGATGGTGACTGCACACTGAACCAGAATGTCTGGAATGTTCACAATAAAGCCAGCCTCCCAGGCTCTGTGAGAGAGATTAACATTCCTGTGGCTCTGGAGGACCCACAGCCTAGACCATTTTCTGGTGCAGTGGAGATCTGAAGATTACCTCAGGTGCCTGCCTGGCGAGTGAACCGCACGCCGCTGTTCAGACTTGTTCTGGGATCAGAATCGGTGGATACCTTCCCCCCAGCTTTGGGAGAGTCCACTCTAAAGTCCATTTCATCGTGTCCAGCTGTCTCAGGAGGCTCTGCTCCCACCCCCAAACCCTGTACCACAAAGAGACAGGCTTGGGAGAAAGGAGCCAGGGGAGAGGGAGGGCGCCTCAGGAGGACCTGAAGATGAGGGTGGTAATGGATCATGGATGCAGGAGGCTGGCAATGTCCAGTTGTTGTTTTATTTATATTTTTAAAAATCAATTCGGGTGTGGTGGTGCATGCCTGTAATCCTAATACTTGGGAGGCTGAGTCAGGAGCCTCAGCAATTTAGCGAGGCCTCGGTAACTTAGTGAGACCCTGTTTCAAAATAAAAACTAAAATAAAACAAAATAGGGCTGGGGGTGTTCAGAGGCAGAATGCCCATGGGTTCAATCCCCAATACCACAAAAAGAAAAAAAAAAGTCAGCAAATCTCTTTTAAAAATAATTCTTTAGCTGGGCGGGGTGGCGCACACTTGTAATCCCAGTACTAGGGAGGCGTGGGATCCGTGTTCACGGCTAGCCTCAACTACTTAGTGAGGCCCTCCACAACTTAGTGAAACCCTGTTTCAAAATAAAGAATAAATTAGTGAGGCCCTCTGCAACTTAGTGAGACCTTGTTTCAAAATAAAGAATAAGAAGCCGGGCGTGGTGGCGCACGCTTGTAATCCCAGTACTTTGGGAGGCGGAGACTGGAGGATCCGGGTTCGCGGCCAGCCTCAGCTCTCTCCCTGTTTCTCTCTCTCTCTCTCTCTACCTAGTGAGGCCCTCCGCAACTTCATGAGACCCAGTTTCAAAATAAAGCATAAAAAAATAGGGCCGGGGGTGTAGTGTGGAGGTAGAAGGTCCCTGCGTTCAATCCCCGGTACCGCAAAAAAAAAAGTCTTAAAAAAAAAATAAGAAATAGGGTGTATCCCGGAGGTAGAATAAGAAATAGGGTGTATCCTGGAGATAGTGAAAGGTCAAAACTCTGAAGAGCAAGCTGCCCCACCCCTGACTCTTAAGACCCCTAGACTAAGCCAGCTCTACTAGAAACACAGCCTCGCCCCTGCCCTAGGGCGGGCTACTCCAGGAACTAGCTAAACCAGTAGTAGATAAGAGAGGATCACCATAAACAATCGTAGGAATTGGTTACTGATGTCTAACAGAAT
>PVJS01007234.1:0-56840 GCA_004027185.1 Glis glis | reverse complement strand
TATGGGAAAGGTATTTTTTTTTTTTTTTGGTATGGAACGAGTTTTTTGTTTTTTTTGTTTGTTTGTTTGTTTTGCGGTACCGGGGATTGAACGCAGGGGCGTTCTACCTCCGCGCTACGCCCCCGGCCCTATTTTTTATACTTTATTTTGAAACCGGATCTCACGAAGTTGCAGAGGGCCTCACTAAGTAGAGAGAGAGAGACAGGGAGAGATAGAGAGAGAGAGAGAGAGAGAGCTGAGGCTGTCCGCGAACCCGAATCCTCCGGTCTCTGCCTCCCAAAGTACTGGGATTACAAGCGTGCGCCACGACGCCCGGCTATGGAACAAGTTTTCATCAAGAAAGAAGAAGGAAGGAAGGAAGGAAGGAAGGAAGGAAGGAAGGAAGGAAGGAAGGGAAAAGAAGGAGAGAGGAGGGGAGGGGAGGGCAGGGCAGGGGAGGGAGAGGGGAGAGGAGCGAGGGAGGGGAGGAAGGAAGGAAGTTGTGGTGGTACACACCTGTAATCACAGTACTTGGGAGGCTGAGACAGGAGGATTTCAGGTTCACGGCCAGTCTCAGTAACTTAGGGAGACCCTCAGCAACATAGTGAGACCCCATTTCAAAATAAAAATAGAAAGTCATAGGGTGTAGCTCAGAAGTAGAATGCCCCTGGGTTCAATCCCCAGTACCACAAAAAAAATTTTATAAGGGGGGGGAGAAAGGGAGAGAGGGAGGGATGGAAAGAATTTAAAAAGGAAGAAGAGGAGAAAGAAGAAAGAAAGAAAGAAAGAAAGAAAGAAAGAAAGGAAGGAAGGAAGGAAGGAAGGAAGGAAGGAAGGAAGGAAGGAAGGAAAGAAGGGAAGAAGGAAGGAAGGAAGGAAGGAAGGAAGGAAGGAAGGAAGCCAGGAGTGGTGGCCCACGCCTGTAATCCCAGTACTTGGGAGGCTTCAAGGCCAGTCTCAGCAACTTAGCAAGGACCCCAACAACTAAGGAAGGAATGAAGGAAAAAAGGAAAGGAAGAAGGAAGAAAGAAAGGAAGGAAGAGAGGGAAGGAAGGGAAGGAGGGAGGGAGGGAAGAAAGAGACGGAAGGATGGTGAAAGGAAGGAAGGAAGGAAGGAAGGAAGGAAGGAAGGAAGGAAGGAAGGAAAAACAGGAAAGAAGACAGGGAAAAGAGGAAAAAGAACGGGAAGAAAAAGAGTAACTCTTCAGGAAATACACTACTTTTAAAGTAAGAAAATTCTACATGCAGAAGCAGTACAGAATTTAGTTTGTATGTCATGTCATGGCTGATACATGCCAAGATAAATCAGCTACCGGCTGCCTCATGCATGAGTCAGAGCACGGGCCCCGCTCAGGCTCCTGAAGCGGTGCCGTTCAGCATCAGCACTGGCTCCGGTTCTCGGCTGCGGGGAGAGGTCCTGATGCTGATCCCAGATGCAGCTCGTGGATGGCTTCTCCTTCCTCTAGATTTGCTGAAATCAGAGGGAACGGGTCTAACCACTCAAAGCAGATGAATGTATTACTTTAAACGTAAAGCACTCCAGTTACAGCGGAACTTGTGAAGAACGCTTTTTTCTTTCTGAAGAAATAAGAAACTGTCGCTTTTGTCCTAAGCAGCTTGTTAATGACTAGCTAAGCATTTCTCAACATTGCAGGACAAGCCAGGGGGCGAGGGGGGTGGACTGAACTTGAGAAATGAGAGCCAAAAAAAAAAAAAAACGGGGAATGAGCAGGATGCTTGGCATCTGATAGGCACTGGTATTGAGCCACACGTTCCATAAGTATTTGTTCAACACCAAGCCTGCCAAGAACTGTTCCAGAGGAGACAAGAAAACCCAGTCCAGGGAAGGATATAGATGATAATCTGTAACAAAAATATAACATATAAAACAAACTTCAGGGGGCATATAGCATGAGCAAAAAAGGGCTAGAAAAGCATAACTAAAAAGCAGAGTAAGGGTTAACAAATGACAGAAAATGTTAATTTGGTTCATACCTAACTTCCATGGTCCAAGTGCATGTTTAGATAAACCTGGAAGTTTTTAAAGAAGTGGAGAAGTGTCATTTGGAATGGTCCCTGACCACATACTCCTTAGTCCATCTCAAAGCAATGGTACAGAGGTCAGCAGTACAGCAATTGTGGGAGCCCGGACTTGCTCGTTACAGCAGCAACACGGACAAATACCTTGGTGTGCTTAGGGAAAACAGGGATGGGAGACTGGACAGAGTGTGCAGAGAGTCAATGCATCTCCTTTCATTGGTCATTTTCCTCCCACCCCCAAGTCTCGTGGGCAATATTTTTTTCCAGACTCCGCTAAGACCCCAATACATTCCCCTGTAATATTTCCCAGTCCGTCCCCTGCTCTTGCTGTCCCCGCAGGCTGCATTTCTTGCCCCGCATGAGCACACAGGTTGGTGACATGAGGCCACTTCTCCTGAGCCGTGGAGTCTCATCTCTGAAGGTGTCGGTGGTAATGCCCTCATCCCTAGAACTCCCCTGACTGGTGAAGCAGTAACATTTAAACATAAACCGACTGATCCTGGAAGGAAACATCATTTCCTGGCTCAGCGGGGAGGTGCGGCCAGCCCCGTGGTTGGAAAGCAGGACATCAGTTAATGAGCATCTGTTGGAAGTCTGAGTATGCTCGGCTTCGAAAGATTCTGGAAATGCAGGATTGCCTTGCCAAGAAGCTCCCCAAGGCTAATTAACCAACATCTTATTAGTGATCTCTTCCTCTGCACTCCTTGTTCGGATCCTTGTAGTTCATCGGAATTTGGAAGGAAATTATGAATCTAATTTTGCAAGTAAAGAAACTGAGATTCAGATGTGTAAGGGGGACCCTGCAAGACAGCAAAGATAATGATAACAACAACAGCTCACATTTGTTCAAGCACTCAGTCTAGAAGCCAGGCACGATTTTAAGTGCTTCGCATATATTGATTCATTTAGTCTCCACACTAGCCCCCTGATGTGGGTATTATTATCATTTTGTTATTGGGAAATTTTTAGTACAAAGAGAGCAAGCAGTTTGCTTAAGGTCACAGAGTCAGAAACAGGCTGAGCAGAATTTACTCCAAGCAGATGAACCTGGAACCTGCACTCTTAAATCCTGGGGAAGGTTTTAAATTAGCATCCATGGAGGCATGAAGAGCAAAGAGGCCAAAGGATGGATGACAGAGGGACAGGGAGGCAGAGGGGTCAACCACAATCATCTTTTGTCAGGTTCACCGTACATGACCTCAGTCACCATGTTTCTCTCAGAGCAAGGAGAGAGAATAATGAGCAAGCTCTGGGTTACTTGCTTGAGAAAAGTTCAGGCTGGGGGGTGCAGTTGGTGACTATTTATAAGGTTGGGTAAACAGTTTGAGAGCACATCTGGATCATTTACATAAGCCACCTGCAGGCAAAGACTGCATTTAACTGCAACATGTAAAGATGCCTCTGCCAGGTGTGGTGGTACATGCCTGTAATCCCAGTCCTAGGGAGGCTGAGACAGGAGGATTGAGTTCAAGATTCAAGGCCAGTTTAGCAAGATCCCTCAGCAACTTAGTGAGACCCTGTTTCAAAATAAAGAATTTTGGGGGTGTAGCTTGGAGGTAGAATGCCCCTGGGTTCAATCCCCAGTACCACAAAAATAAAATAAAAATTGAAAAATGAAAAGTAAAATAGAGCTGGGGGTGTAACTAGGAGGTAGAATGCCTATGGGTTCAACCTGTGGTAGAAAAAAAAAGAAATAGAAAGAAAGGAAGGAAGGAAGGAAGGAAGGAAGAAAGGAAGATGCCCTCAATATGGAAGAACATCAGATCATAAGATGTTTTCCAAAACTTAAATATTGCAATAAAATTTTCTTATAGCACCAAAAAATGTGTTTTGTTCTCTAATAATGCTTCATGAGTATTTTTCTGTTCTATGATATTTAACTCTTTTAAATGTTATATTAAACATCCTCAATGGATCCCGCTTTTCATTTATCCAAAATGAAAAGTTGCGCAGCAGCCCGAAGCACAGCGCTGTTTGCTGGGTCGCAGAGGAAGCGGATGCCCACCAAACGCTCCGCCTGGGAAGAACGAATAAATCATAAACACACCGGGAGATGAATTTTAAGTTTTGCTTTCAGATCTTGATTCCAAGAGACAGCAAACAAAGAGGAAAAATCAGCAGGGGGTTATTTCCCAGGTGACACTTGCCAAGGTTGCCCCGTGGGTCCCTTGTGTCAGGCCGGTGGGCAGAGGGACGAGGAACTGACCACAGTTCATGCAGATCTGCTGGTCCCCAGTTACATGCTGGATATGACAACGGTCCTGTCCCCATCTGGACCAGGAATATAATTGGGTAATGGGGAAGCTCTTTGGCACGAAGCAGCCCAAAGGAAATTGGTCGACACTGCCAGGACCACGTGGGTCACCACCAAGATGAAAGCAGATGATGGTCACATGTGGTGGCCCCATGGGGTGGAGAGCGTAGATGGCCTGGTCAGCGGCATCCCTCTCCCCCTCTCCCTTATCTTTTTTTTTTTTAAATAGGAGTTCACTTCCTCCCATAAGCCATGTGATGTAGGAGAAGCTGGCCCCATCCCTGCTACCAGGTGGATGCAGGCTGACACAGCCCACCAGACTGCAGTCTTCCCTTATCTGAATACATTGTTCAGAGCTTGGCTGGGACCTATAAGGACCCATTTTTTTTTTTTTTTTTAGTACTGGGAATTGAACCCAAGGGTTTCTACCTCCAAGCTACATCCCCAGTCCCATTTTATTTTCTAGTTTTGAAACAAGTTCTCACTAAGTTGCTGAGGGTCTCTCTAAGTTGCTGAGGCTGGCCTCAAACAGGCATATGCCTGTTTGAGCATATACCACATCTCCCAGGTAGAGGACTTCCCTCTCTTCCTCCTCCCCCTCTTAAGAAAATTGAACAAGGAAGCATTTCTTCCATAGCCAGCTGACAGCCCTTTGCTAATGTAAAGCGTTCATTACATAATTTGAATTACATGAAGCAAAAATATGAAGGATTCCTTAAATTTCTTCAGCTACTGGGCCAAATGCATTCTGTTACATCTCTTTTTGACATTTTATTATGAATCTAGGGCAGTTCCTAGTTTCTGGTCACTTTTATTAATGATATCTCCAGCTAGTCTAATCCAATTTATTTTCTCAGCTTGTGTGCAACTTAAACTTGTAGTTCCTTTCTAAGCGCCTTCTGTCTTTGACATGAGCAACTCAGTGAGAAGAGGAGCCTTGGCTGCTGTTTTCCTCCTCTCCTGCCTTTCTGGTCCTATCTCCAACAGTGTTGGGCACTGAGAAGATAGAAGGGAAGGAGGGCCAAAGTTTCTCTTTATCTGGAGGTGCAATCACAATTCTTTGTTGCCATGATTGCTGTGATAGTCAATCTAGGTTGTCAACTTGACCTGATCATGACACACCCAAGATTATGTGATTTTGGGTGTGTAACAGCATATTAAACAGAAAGCCCTGCCCTTAATGTAGGCAGCAGGATTCTGATAGGTGCGGACTTAGATTAAAGAGGGAGAAGCCGCGTAGAGCGAGCGAGCGACTCTTTCCGAGGAAAACGCATCTGCTCTCGCCTGAGATTGTCGGCCGCCGGCTTCGCCTTTCTCTGAAGAGCTTCTTGATCTTCTCGGCCTCCAGCTCTTGGAACTGAAACTTCACCATCGTTTCTCCAAAGAGCTTCCTGATCTTCACATCTTGGACTGGGACTGAATTAGTGGTTGCTCCGATCCTAAGACTCCAGCTCTTAAACTGTTCGACCAGCTACTGGTTCCTCTGACTCTCCACGTGCAGTCAGAACCTGGGACTACATTGCTTCAAACTGTAAGCCCATCTGATAAATCCCTTTTTTCAAATATACTCATTCTGTGTATTCTGTTAATCTAGAGAACCCTGTCCAATACAATTGCTTTTCTTATTAATATAACTCTGCAATTTTTTTCACAGAAATAGAAAAAGCAATTCTAAAATTTGTATGGAACCAGAAAAGACCACCCCAAAAAAGCAGGAGTCATCACAATACCATACCTGACTTCAAAACATACTACAAAGCTATAGTTATTAAAACAGCATAGGCTGGTATAAAAACAGACACACAGACTAATAGAACAGAATAGAAATCCCAGAATTAATCCACACTCATCCAGCCAACTGATTTTTGAAAAAGGCATTAAGAACATACAATGGAGAGAAGATAGTTTCTTTAGTAAATGGTGCTGGCAAAATCATATATACATAAGCAGAAGAATAAAACTAGGTTCCTTTCTCTCACCATACACAAAAATCAACCTGAAATGGATCAAAGACCTAAATCTTAAACCTGAAAGTATGCAATTACTACAAGAAAACATATGGAAAATATTTCAAGACATTGCTGCATTGGTGTAGGTAACAATTTTTTAGCTAGGCCCCCTAACGCACAGGCTACAAAAGTAAAACTGGGCAAATGGGATATATCATACGAAGGAGGCTCTGTGCAGCAGAGGAAACAAGCAATAGGATTCGGAGATGACCTACAGAATTGAAGGAAATGTTGGCAAACAGTACATACAACGAGAGCTTGACATCCAGAATATATAAGGAATGCAAAAAGAGAGACACCAGAAAAACAAGCAACCTACCTGGGCGTGGTGGCACGCACCTGTAATCCCAGTACTTGGGAGGCTGAGACAGAAATATTGCAGGTTTGAAAAGATTGCAGGTTCAAGGCCAGCCTCAACAACTTAGTGAGGCTGAAATAAGAGGATTCCATTTTCAAGGATAACCAGTGCAACTTAGGAAGACTCTCAGCAACCTAGAAAGAGCCTGTCTCAAAATAAAAAATAAAAAGGGCTGGTGGTATAGCTCAGAGGTAGAATGTCCCTGGGTTCAGCCCCCAGGAACATTTCATATAATATGAAAGAACGTAACCAAAAATATATGGAAAAATTCTCTGCTTCTCTAGTAATCAGGAAAATGAAAATTAAAACAAAAATAAGATCAGAATAGCAAAAATAACAATGATAATATTCAGTGCTGGCAAAGGTGCATAAAAATGGGCACTTTCATGAAATGGTGGGAATGTGAAGTGCTAAATCTTTAGGAGGAAAGTGAAACAATATTAAGATAGAGATAGAGATAGAGATGATAGAGACAGAGATAGAGATAGAGATAGAGATAGAGATAGAGATAGAGATGATAGAGATAGAGATAGAGATGATAGAGATAGATGTAACTGTAAAACATGCAAGTTCCGTTCAACCAGATAAGACCAGTCTGGCCTGTTTGGCAGTGCTGGACTTAACTTCTGAAACCTATAAGCCAGAAGTCTCTGTGCCAAGACAAAGAATGGCAATTGGTGAAATGCTCCAGGGTTCCCTGATGCTCCTACCTGCCTTTCTACTGGACCACACATACTACGCAGACTTGGGACACAGAGTTACAGTGAGATCTCTTGAGAGGACAGCCAGGGACGTAGGACTTTTAGATTACCTGTGGACTCTGTGTGAACACTCAGTTCAGATGTGGGAGATCAGAAATGGAAGAGGTACAGAGAAGATCATTGTAAGCCAAAGGAAAAGAGTAGGCAATGGGGTGGGGACTCAAAACCAAGACAATATAGACACAGAGCATGGGAGGAGAGGACTTAGGGTTTGGAAGTAGTTGAAGTCAAAATGTGGAAGGTCTTGAACATGCATCTAAGATTAAGATGTAGGTCCAAGCCTGGCTCAGTGGCACATGCCTATAATCCCAGTACATGGAAGTCTAAGACGGTAGGATCTCAGGTTCGAGGCCAACTTCAGCAAGTTAGTGAGAACCTCAGCAACTTAGCTTGACCCTGTTACAAAATAAAAAATAAAAAGGGCTGGATGCATAGGTCAGAAGTAGAGTGCCCCTGGGTTCAGTTCCCAGTATCAACAGAAAGAAAAAAAAAAAAGATGTAGGGCCATCTAAATAATGTGGCACGTTATACACATGTGTATTCTTTTTGTTTGCTTCTTTTAAATGTGTGTTGATAATTCTGATCATTTTTGAAACAATAGTATTCAACTAAAAATTGCAATGTGTTATCCTCTACTGTTCTAGTATTCTAGTATCATTCTGGTCTTCTGATTGCCCTAGTTCCAGTTACTCAGAGTAGCTTCGAGTATGACATGGATCCATCCTGTGATTCAGGTTGCACTTGGACCGGTTTCCGTTGACATCTGCTTTACTGATGATAGGAAAGGAGGAAGGAATTCTGCCAGAGGAGTGCCAGACATAGGGCAAGAGAGTGTGGCGGTGAGTCTCGTTTGCCACTGACCATCTGTGCATTTTGGGGAAAGTCATTGACCTTCCTGACCTTGTTTATCTCTAAAAGGTGGGTCAGCAAACCTCCGCTACAGGGTTGTTATAAGTATTCACTTGACAACAGTCAGAAGCATGCTTTGGAAGGGGCAAGGGCTACCCAAGTCCAGTGTCAGTGTGATTCCTGAATCCTTGACTCTGTTTCTCAAAGGTCACCCTACATGATGCCCGCTTGGAAAATGACATACGAGTCTACAGAGACAGTTAAAGCCAGCTGGAGTATTTATAAACCCAGTTTTCTTCTGGGCAAGGCATACTTTTGACAGGTGATTCTCCAGGGAAGCTTGCAAGTGTCAAATTCGTGGACCCATGAACAGAGCTTATAATTGAGGGTAGTCAAGTTTAGCTTGAAGCAGAGTTGCTAAGATCTTGGGGAAAATAAGATTTTTAAGAATGAAACTTTTATGTAATTCTCCTGCAGTTTTACTCTGATTCTTTATATTACCTGTGTCTCAGTCCCGTAAGAAGACAGTTCTCTGTTTTATTCTGGAAGAGTATTAGGTAATTGTCATTTAGTATGATATAATTATAGTCTAGTTCCTATGGTTTTAAAGGCCAGGAATATTATTTACCACAACCATAACACTCCCTTGTCATTTCACCTCAAATGACCCATAATCTTACAGAACCCTATAAAAATTGTTTTCCTTGCATGAAAGACACATTCTCCTATTGTGGACACTTGGAAGTGGCTCTTTAAAGCATGGCATGGTGGTGCACACTTGTAATCCCAGTACTTGGGAAACTGAGACGGAAATATTGCAGGTTCAAAAAGATTACAGGTTCAAGGCCAGCCTCAGAAACTTAGTGAGATTCTCACCAATTTAGTGAGATTCTGTTTCAAAATAAAAAATAAAATAGGGCTGGGGGTATAACTAGAATGTAGAATGTCCCTGGCTTCAGTCTCCAGTACCATTAATTAATTAATTAATTAATTTACTCTTTTAGCACCTATTTGTCCCATCCCAGTAATTCCCTGTTCGCATCTTTGCATCTGCTTACTTAGAGGGAAACTAGTGCCTTCCCAGGATTGGGATTCTCTTTCCTTCACCACAGGGATGGGCATGTGACTGATCCTGGAGAGTTAAGCAAAGTTTGGTTGACTACTACGGTCTAATTAAGTAGATTGATGAGAATAGAAGGAATTTTTTGTTTATTCTGTGTGTGTGTGTGTGTGTGTGTGTGTGTGTGTGTGTGTGTGTATTACTGGGGATTGATCCCAGGAATATTCTACCTCTAGGCTACAACCCCCAGCTCTCTTTTATTTTATTTTTTGTTTGTTTTCAAACAGGGTCTTACTAAGATGCTGAGGGCATCGCTAAGTTTCTGAGGCTGGCCTTGAACCTACAATCCTCCTGTCTCAGCCTCCCAAGTACTAGAATTACAGGTGTGTGCACCATACCCAGCTTCATACATTCTTATTTTTCTAATTTGTTCACTGAGTGTTCATGAGATTGAATATAGTTCTATTGAATTAAGGTTTCCTGGAACTAAAATTTATTCCTCTGTAAATATTGGTAAGGTCATTCTGACAATCTTTTCAAACAGATCAACTAATATTGCAATTAACAGTTAAGGAATTGATTTACTATCTCTCCCAGAACACTTCGATTTCTTTCTGTGTAATACAATGCATGTGAACCTGGCATCTTATCTCTAGTAACTGGTAGCACTGTAAATCTATTAGAATAGATGCCCGGTAAAGCACCATCAAGATCATGTCAGATGAACTTGATTAACTTATTACAATTAAGTCATGCCTCTAAGAAGACATGTCCTTAGTTGATATCCAGCTTTTTCTAGTTCTGATAAGGTGATTTTTGAACGGTCGCAGATATTTTGACTCTTCTCCAATCGCAGTGTATTGGAATCAGGACCGAGTTCTGACTTCCTCGCACAAAAGCGTGTGGCAGGAGTGATGCTGCATGAGTTCTAAGGCTAGGTCATTAAATGCCACGCTTCTACCTGGTGCTCTTGCGTATTCACCAAGAGGGAAATCAGCATCCATGTGCATTTTTAAAAATCGGTGTCACCTGAAATTGTCATGCCATAGAGACTGTGTGCGGGCATTCCTGTTGACAATCCCAGTGAGCTTAGCCTTTGAGTCATCCTGTCCAGGCACTATACGCCACTGGACAGAGACAAACCACCCTGCTGTGTCCTTTATAAATTCCTGACCCATCGAGCTTATTAGCACAACAAAATGGTTTTGTGCAACTAAGTTTTCAGTGGTTTGTTATGCAGCAGAGTAAGAAGATTTGCCTTTATTCCTCACTGAGAATAGATTTTTAAAATTTTTCTATAATAGTTTTCAGCTACTGTGTGTCTAGGTACAGCTTTCTATTTGGATCAGTCAGCTTCTGCTTTGCATTGCTGTGACAAAATGCCTGAAATAAACAACTTAAAAGGAGGAAAGATTTACTTTGGCTCATGGTTTCAAAGGTTTCTGTCCGTGGTTGCTTGGCCCAGTTGCTTTTAGCCTGTTGTAAGAGAGTACCACATGGTGGAAAGGCATGGCAGAGGAAAGCTATTCACCTCATGGTATCTGTGGCAGGAAGAGAGATGGAGGAAGCAGCCAAGAACAAAATATAACACTCAATGGCACACCACCAAAAACCCAATTCTTCCAACTATGCCCCGTTAAATTATGACTACATCCATGCATTAATCTATTGATGAGGTCAGAGTGGTCATGAGCCAGTTGTCTCCCAATGGCCCCGCCTCTGAATGCTGCTCTAATAGGGACCAAGCCTTCAACCCATGAGCTTTTGGGAACATTTCAGATCCAAGCCATAACATTCCCCACACCGACCCCCAAAGGCAGGAATCATGTCCATTTCATAAAAGGATTTAGTCCATCTCCAAGAGTTCCCATAGTCTTAACACTTCCAGTATTGCTCAAAAGGCCAAGTCCAAAGTTGCCTCAGAGATTCAAACTCTTAGCTGTGAAAATCAAAAATATGTTATATACTTCAATGTACAATGGTGGCAAAGGAACAGGGTGAACATTCCTACTCCAAAAGGAAGGAATAGGAAAATAGCAACAAGAAATTACACCAAACATGACCAGAACCTAACAGGGAAAATGTTAAATCTTGTAGCTCTATGTCCAGCATCCAGGTCACATGGTGACATTGTGTGAGCCTCAAAGGGCTTGGGCACGCCTGCCCTTATGGCCTGGCCAGCTCCATCCTGGATCTAGCTATGGTCCCTTCTTGCAGCTTCCCTCAGCAGGTGTTTTACATTCCTGGCATTCCAACATCTCAAAGACTTCATTTCAGCTTCAGCTGGACTCTCAGAACTGCATGCCCTGTTAGGGATTGCTTGCAGAGACTCTGATTCTGCCACATAATTCCTAGCACCCAAGGACCCACTTCCTCCAACTAAGCCCCACCTCCTAAATTCTCCATCACATCCCAATTGTCTATTATGTTATGAATCTATCAATTGATTAATCCACTGATGAGGTCAGGGCCCTCAGGAGCTAATCATGTCCCAACAGCTTCACCTCTGAATACGGCTACATTGGGAATCAAACTTACATGAACTTTTGGGGAACATTTCAGATATAAGCCATAAGAATTTTTATTACATTTAAGATTCAGTAAATTCCTTGAATCTGTAATTGGTTTCTTAAACAATTATGGAAAATTATCTTCCATTGCTATTTTTCATGTCACTGTCTCTCCTTTCTTTCCAAGTCTCCAATTAAACATGTTAGGTCCCGGCACTAAGTCTTTTCCACTTTTTTTGGTGTCTGTCCATGCTAGATAATTTCTTCTGAGCATATTCCAGTTTGCACATTCTCTCTTCAGCTTAGTCTGATGTTAAGCCCATTAATTTTATCTAAATTTCAATTATAGTTTTTCAGTTATAGAAGTTCCCTTTAGTTTTTTTTTAATTGGTACATTGTAATCATATATCATGATGAAGTTCAGAGTCATAGAGGCATACATGCCCACAGCACTCCTTGAGCCCTCCCTCAGTTCCCACCCCACTCCCTCTCCTTCCCCACGTTCCCATGCATGACACTGTGTTGGTATTGATAAATGTGAGTATGTACATCATGTCCATTGAAGTGTTTCCCTCTTCAAGGCTTCCTCCCGCCTCCCACCTCACTCATTCCACTAAGGTTTCTCCTCCTTTGTCTAGAATCCCTCCTGTGTCCCAATTTGTCCCTAGCTTCCACATGAGGGAAAACATCTGACTTTTCACTTTTTGTGACTGACTAATGTCATTTAGGATCATATTCTCCAGTTCCTTCCATTTCCCTGCAAATGACATAATTTTGTTCTTGTGTCACTTTTTATAGCTTCCTGTTCACTACAGATATTTCCTGTTCACTGCAGTTTGGATATTTTAAATATTTCTTCAAACATAATAAGCAATCTTGTTTTATGGTTTGTGTCTGATAATTCCTCCATCTGGAACCCTAGTGGATCAATTGCTGTGGTCTGTTGTTCTTGGGTGTCGTTCATGTCATCTTTTATCCGGCATCTGGTATTTTTGCTAGTATACTGAATATTCAATTTGAAAAAAAAACTGTATAAATAATTTTAGGCTTGTGATAATGAAACCTTCCCCTGGGGAAAATTTTGTTTGCTTCTACCAGACTCCTCAGAAGTCTTTCAAAGATGACTGTCTCCATCACTATTCTCGCTGCTGTAATCCAAGACAACTGACCACACAACTTAGAGGAAGGAAGCTTTATTTGCGCATAGTTTTTTGGAGATTTTTGGTTCAGCTCATGTGAGGCTGGCATCTTTGGATCTCAGGGCATTGCAGAGAGAGGGAGAGAGCAAGGGCTGTGCTCTCACATCTTGGAGGCCAAAAACAAGAGAGCAAGTAGGGGGAAGAGGAAGGATATACAATCCCCAAGGCCACACCCTAGGGACCCATTCTTAGCAACCAAGCCCTGCTTCCAACATTGCTACAGTGTCTCCTTCAGGACCAGGGAGACATTCTAAATCCAAACCATTAAAATGTCTTATACTCATTTTGAATCTTATCCAGCTCTTTACATTTGTTTATCTAGATAGGACTATTGAATACAAGATAGAGGAATTGAAACTCATGATAGAACATATGACATGCTAATTTTTAAAGCAATATGCTGCACAAAATCAAATATGTTTTAATTTTACTTTTCTATATTAGATGACAAGGTACCTAGAGACTGAAGCATGTCTTAGAGTCCCTGATGTAATGGTTAGGTTTTAGTAGAGATGATTTGAAAGGAGTGAAGAATGAATGAGTTAGACTGAGAAAGGGAACATAGAGGATAGTATTATACCTTCCCCCTATGTTAACCTCCAAACGCACAAACCAGTGTCTAAGCTAATAGAGGTTAAGTCTGCAGATAAAAGTGGAAAGAACTGTATTTATGGTTCATGAATATTAACATAAGACCACTCATCATTATCAGGCCTTGAAGATCAGGAAGCTCTGAGAAACCAACCCTTGACCTGTCCCCAGTAACTGTACCTATAACAGGTACAAAGTTGTTATGGTTTGGATATGAAATATCCTCCAGAAAAGCTCATGTGTTGGCAGTGCAGGGATGTCCAGAGGGAAAAACAATTGAATCATAAATTCTCTAACCTCATCAGTGATTAATTCATTTGATGGATTAATGATGTGGACTATTGGGTGGTAGCTGTAGGCAGAGGAGGTGTGGCTGAGGAAGGTGGTCCCTGGGGCATATGGCCTTGGACCATATCTGCCCCTGGTCCCTTCTCCGTTCTCCCCTCCCCCACACTTTCCAGCTTCCCTTAGTTGAGCAGCCTTCCTCTGCCACACCCAGCCACCATGATCTTCCTGCCCTGGAGCCAGCCAACCAGGAACTAAATTTCTGAAACTGTAAGCCAAATAAACCTTTCCTCTTCTGAGTTTCTGAGTTGCTCTTGTCAGGTATTTTGGTCATGGTGACAAAAAAAATTGAATACACAAGTAAATATTCAAGCATACTTCCTGAATGAAAGATTTGCAGAGTGGGGTGCTCTTCTCAAGTTCAATCCAAGGACATATTCAAGGGAATCCAGATAAAACACCACAATCAAACTGTGCTGACATAAAACATGTCCAAGGACTCCCAGAAATAATCAGGGGCAATTTCAAGTGGAGTCCTTCAGGATACAAATGAAGATAACAGAACAGTTTTGTCCTAGCAGTTACTATTAATATTGACCTTATCTGAACACAGGGGCTGGAGAAGCCTGGGGATTAACAATGAGGTTTAAATAATCAGTCTATCAGATACCATCAATATGCTGTGCTCATGATGATTATAACCATGCTTGTGGCAGACAAAAATAGCCTAACTCACTGATGCTACCCTCAAAAAATTGTACAATTAATTTTAAAAAGTGTATAAACAGAAAAAGCTATATTGATTTCAATAGATGTATATATCTCACTTTAGCATCTAGTAGCTATGCATATTAAATTTCAACATGAGGGGTAATTAGTAACTAATGGAGGTAGTATGGTGTTATGGTTTGGATCTTAAATGACCCCCAAAAGCTCATGTGTTAAAGGCTTCGTCCCCAACTAACTAATAGCAGTATTAGGAGGTAGTGGGAACTTAGGAGGTAGGACCTACCCTGGGAGTGTGCACTTGTCCCTAGGCCCCTCCTCCTCTGTCTCATTTTTTCTCTCTTTTTCTATCTGATTCCCAGCCACCATGAGGTGAGCCACTTTCCTCAAACATGCGCTTCCTGCCATGATGTTTTGCCTAACCCCAGGCCAAGAAACGACGGGTGACCATGGACTAAAACCTTTAAAACTATGAGTCAAGTACATTTTCTTCCTTTTATGTTATTTATCTCAGGTATTTTGACACAGTGACAGAAAGCTGACTAACATACATGCTATATTAGAAAGTGTGCATGATTTTTAAGCAAGCATTTCAGGGTTCAAATCCATGCCGTGGGTCATTTTGTGTCAGTTGCTTAGCCTCTTAAATGACCAAGAGTCTATAAAATTGTAAAGTGATAACCTTTACAAATCACTTGCCATATACTAGATATTTAATGATAATGCAAATATCTTTATTCTTCTCCCTTTCCTCTGTGTCAACAGCTTAATTTTAAATTATGTTAAGTTTTAACCAATTAAGATTTAGTGACAGAAAAACAAAAATATTTGGAGAAGAGATGCTCTGAAAATCAACATCACTATTGCATAAGAACTCGAAGCAATAGAAATATAAGTTGTCTTACACTTACTCCATTTTTAGAAAATCCATGCTCCAGGCCAGGAGCACTGACTTATTCCAAAGTTGAGGTAAACAGACTTGGAATAATTAAGTAATAAATTTAGTTCTTATTTAATTACAAAGGGGAAAAGTAACTCTTCTATATCCTCAAAGTAGGTCATTCTCAGATTCTTTTTAATACAAATGTGTAAAGCACAACTGATAAGGAAGTTTTATTAATTCAAGAAGACATAAATGCCAAAATACAAACTTTATTTTCCCTATATTCTCACTCTGGCCATTTAGACATTTTTATTAATAATCGCTCGTGGAAATATGTAGCACAAAACAGATCTCCCTTGAACAATAATAGTGAACTTATTTATCTCAGCAAACCACACGCTGTGGCTTGCCTCGCAAGTAGCATCCACATGGTAAGTTCAAACTCATAATTCACCTTGAATACTGAAAGGTACACTCAAATTAGGCTTTTAAAATGCCTCAATTAACTAAACTCTGAACTCAAAGAAGAATAATTTTTGGCATGTTGGAAATTATTAATGTAGGTTTGGGAAAAATATATTTTATAACAGATATTCAGTTGAGTATGCAAATATTGAAAACTCCAGAATTTCCATCTATTAGGGGCAATTTAATAGGAGAAAGTATGATGTGAAGCATACTGGCTTTATAAACCTTTTATGCTTATTCGAAGGGGTTTTAAGTGATCTGTGGGGAAGGATTTAGCCTCCTATAGCCCTTAAGTTCCTTGGCACTAAAAGTTTTCAAATATATTTTCTTTCATCGGAACCAATGAGCCCTTATGAGGATATTTGTCTAGCGGTAGTTTAACACTCATGAATTACTGCAGTAAGGTGAAAATTATGTTAAGAAGGAAGCCTGCCATTCGATGGTCCTTTTCTGGCAATAAAAGCAAAATTGTGTTTGGGTTGTATGTATTGAGATCTTCTCCAGATCTCAATATGAGCAAGGAGAGAAAAAAAATCTAAAGATAGGGCTAGGCAAAAGGAGTGCAGAAGTGTTAACTTTTACAATCTTATGTAAAATGTTCTTCAAGGACATTGTAAGGATAGTTTAATACTTGGAAGATGGAACTTGGCTGCCTGACTGAGATTTAACTTGAATGTCATTTTAATTGTTTAAAAAAAGTACTTATTAAGCATTACTGTACCCAAACAACTCGGGGACACCAACACTATAGACAAGATCCCCACACCTCCGAAAAGCATATTACAATACATGGAGCCCAGTCACAGCAAATGGCTCATTCATTAAGAACTTTAGTTCTTTTTACCTTCTTTCTTTCTCTTATTATCTTCAGTTTTATAATTAGATGGTGTGTGCGTGTGTGTGTGTGTGTGTGTGTGTGTGTATGCACTCAAGTTTCACATTTCCTATAAAGAAATGTTACCTCTTAGCTGCCTGTAATCCCAGAACTTGGGAGGCTGAGACAGGAGGATCACAGGTTCAAGGACAACCTCAGCAAGGTACCAAGAGTCTCAGCAACCTAACAGGCTGTTTCAAAACAAAAAATAAAAAGAGCTGAGGGTGTAGGTTGGAGGTAGAGTGCCCCTAGGTTCAATACCCAGCGTCACAAAGAAGTAGAAGAAAAAGAGGAGGAGGAGGAAAAGAAGGAGGAGGAGGAGGAGGAGGAGGAGGAATAAGAAGAAATGTTAGCTCTTGATACAAAAGGGTCCATATAGAACTATGAAGTATGAAGAAAAAATAAGAGTACATGAATCCCTTGCTTCCAGCTGGATACTTGGAACAGAAGACCCAAGCATGAACCATTTTCTAGCGGAGATGTGTCAAAGATCATTGTCCAGAATAGGCTATATCTGAAAATGCTATTATTCATCTTTCTTATTTTAAAGCTAAAGACTCCAACCCAGGTAAAATTATATCTGCCCTGCTGGTTAGTCTTTTAATAATAGAAACAAGTTGCTGAAGATTTATAAAAAAAAAAAGATTCCTGATATCATTTAGGGATGTTTCTTTATAGGAATACATTTTCACATAACATTTTGCCTTTGTGCTTTTGATAGAATTAAATATTAAAATTATATTTAAAATTCCAAACTTTCTTTCAATCTAAATATTTGAAAGGAAAATGAGACACCTCAAATTTGAGATTTCTCTGAATTTATACAAAGCATCTCTTTGATATATTTCTAAAATCACTAAATCACAGAATTTTAGAGTTAGAAGAGACATGAATTAGGTAAAAATAAATCAGGCTTAGTTTCAAAATCACCTAGAATATTTCACTGATCTTGCTTTAAGTTGTTGTTTGCCATTCAGAAATGGCAAAGCTGAATTTATGCAAAGGAGTGTGTTAGCTTTCTGATCCTATAACAAATAAATGAAATGATCAACTTAAAAAGAGAAAAGATTTATTTTGGTTCACAATTTTATGGGTTTCAGTCCATGATCAGTTGGCCCCCATTGGTTTGTGAAAAGCAGAACATCATTGCAGAAGCACATAGCAGAGGAAAACTGCTCACCTCACAGCCAGGAAGCTAAAAAGAGAAAAGAGAACAGAGATTCTCCCCCACTGACCCGAAGGCCTCCCCACTGCCTGAGGGCTCCACAAGCTCCTAGTAGTGCTACCTGGGCAGTAAGCCTTTACCACATGGACCTTTGGAGGATACCTAAGACCCAACCTATACCAGAGTATATCAGGTCCATGTAGCAAATAGTATGAGTTAATGAGTACTTCAATCTTTCTTTGCTTTAAATAAGTATTTGCAAAAATTTACTCCAGGTAAAACATTCAACACTTGACTTTTGAGACTGGCTGATCTCACTTAGCATAATATTCTCTAGTTCTATCTATCCATTTTCCTGCAAATAACATATTTTTGTTCTTCTTTATGGCTGAGTAAATTCCATTATGTGTATATACCACATTTTTGTTATCCATTCATCTAGGTTGGTTCCGTATGACCCAGCTATACAATTTCTTGTTATCTTTCCAAAAGAATTAAAGTCAGAATACTAAAGTGATACATGCATACCCATGTCTAAAGCAGCACAATTCAAGCATTATTTTAAAGCTACATATAAATAGTGGATGAAACTAGGAACCCTTGAACAAATATTTGACTGGCCCCAGCAGGAAGGAATTGGTTGACAAGTTGAAGGTATGGACTAGCAAGGAGCATGGCTACTGCATGGCTCAAGCATACTAGAATCAATATGGCCATAAAGCATAAGCTCCCAAGCCAGGCAGAGAAAAAGAAAAAATATTGTTTTTTTAAATTTTGAGTTCTATTTTCTGTTTGCTGTAGTGACAAATCTCCTTGTTTAGTTGCCTATCTGGAGGAGTTCACCTCTCCTGTGGTTCTGAAAATTGTTTGTTTTTCCTTCTTTGTGATTTATTTCTTTTAGGATTTTCTCCATTGTTGGCTTGGTCCTCATGAATTCTTTAAGTGTTTGTTTATCATGGAACATTTTAATTTCTCCATCAATTTTAAATGATAGCTTTGCTGGATATATCAGTCTTGGTTGGAAGTTGTTTTTTTCCAGGGTCTGGAGTACTTCATACCAATCCCTCCTGGCATTCCTGACTTGGGTTGAGAAGTCTGGGGTGATTTTTATTGTTTTTCCCCTGTATGTCACCCATTCTTTTGCTCTTGCTGCTTTTAGGATTCTTTCTTTGGTCTCTACATTCGACATTTTAATTATTATGTGGTGTGGGGAGGTCCTTCTTTTGTCCTGTCTTAAAGGTGTTCTATATGTCTCCTGTATGTGAATGTCCAAATCCTTTTCTATGTTCGGAAAATTCTCTGAAATTATTTCTTTGAAGAAGTTTCTTATATCCTTGGTCTATGTTTCTAATCCCTCTTCGATGCCCTTTATCCTTAGGTTAGGACGTCTTGTATTGTGCTGTATTTCTTGGATGGCAAGGGTGTGTTGTTGTAGTATATTCTGTATATCTTTTACTGTGTTTTCAGTTTTGAATGAACTGTCTTCCAGGAGAGGAGTGATACCCTGTTTTCCATGTGGTCAAGCCTACTAGAGTTGGTTTCTATTGCCGTCTTTGATTCATTTATTGACTCCTTCATTTCGTTCAGTGTTTCTTTCTGATTCTTTCTTAGAGCCTCAACTTCCTCCTTCATCTCCTCTATGCTTTCTTTCAGTCCTTTCATCATTCTGAAGATCAAAATTCTGAATTCTCTGTCTTGCATTTCCTGTAGGTCAGTGTCAGTAATCTCACTTGATGCATTGTGAGTGTTTCTTATTTCTTTACTGTTCCTCATTCTTGTATTTTCGGTGTTTTCAATTTTGTGTTTCTGTTGCCTCTGCATCATCTTCCTTTCTATGTATAAGACCTCGTGATGGTCCCTGTAGGCCCAATTGGGTCAGTGAGCCACAGGCTGTGGTTCCCTCCCGTCTGATTGACCAGGGCGTGGTGTGTGTGGGGGGGAGGGGGCACACAGGTTCCGGAGCTCGGGTGTTGGCACATGAGGTGCACTTCGAGGCGCAGCATTGTTGGATGTGGGCTCCAGGGTGTGGGCTACAGTGGCAGAAGATGCCCAGTCTCCAAGGCGTGGGTGCTGAGGATCGCCAGGGCCCCACGGGGTACACACGTGCTCCAGGTCTCAGTAGGTGTCACCGGAGGTTGCCCAGGTTTGGATGCACATGCTGAGTATCTCGCACAGGCCGAAGGGGGTGTGGACTCCGGGTATCAGGTGCCTGAGGGTGCACAGGCGCTGAGGCACAGCACAGAGGATCACACGCAGGCCCTAGTGAGGTGCACGGGCTCTTGGGCCTGGGGTGGCGGCGCTAGAGCCTGCCCTGGCTCTGAGGTGGTGTGGAGGGTCGTGTGGGTCTCAGGTGGCGAAGCCAGAGTGTAGCAGGGCTCTGAAGTGCAGCACCAAGGCTCTGGCGCAGGTGAGAGAGGTGCAGGTTCTGGGTCTCGGGTAGCAGCACAGGAGGGCGTAGGGGTATGACAAGGGGCTTGGAGGGCTGCTTGGGTCTCAGGTGGTGGCGTTGGAGTCAGAGGAGGAGCACGGGGACCGCCCAGGTTGTGCGGGATTGTGAGGCTAGCCGCCTGGATAGTGCGGGATGGTGCAGCTGGCCTATGTGGAGCACAGGGGGCCGCCCTTGTCGCACAGGACGGTGCTGGCTGGTCTAGGTGGAGCACAGGGGACCGCCTTTGTTGCAGGAAGGCGCAGCTGGCCTAGGTGGTGCGCAGGGGGCCACCCTTGTGGCATGGGACGGAGGAGCGCAGGGGGCCGCTCTTGTCCCGCGGGACAGAGAGGCTGGTCTAGGTGGAACGCAGGGGACCGCCCTTGTCTCACGGAGGGCGGAGTACAGGGGACCGCCCTTGTTGCGTGGGAAGGCGCGGCTGGTCTAGGTAGAGCACAGGGGCCGCGCTTGTTGTGCGGGACAGAGGAGCACAGGAGACCGCCCTTGTGGCGCGGGACAGCAGAGCGCAGGGAACTCCCCTTGTCGCATGAATTGTGGAGCACAGGGGACTGCCCTTGTGGCGCGAGACGGCGGAGCACAGGGAACTGCCCTTGTCCCGCAGGAAGGCGCAGCTGGTCTAGGTGGAGCGCAGGGGCCGCCCTTGTCATGGGGGATGGCCAAATGCAGGGAATCCCCCTTGTCTCGCGGGTCGGTGCTGCTGGCCTAGGTGGAGTACAGGAGGGGCATCCCGGATCTTGGCTGACGTGGGGCTCCAATGCTGGGTGTTGGGGATCTCGTAGGGGGCTCGAAGCACGGTGGGGGGGAGATGCACGACTGTAGCGGGAGGTCCCACTAGGACAGTCTTTGAAGGATTTTCACAATCTGCTGTTGGGATGGCCCCACCACTCACAGAACTCTGCTCCAGTTTCTCCTCCCGATTTGCTGGTGGTGGTGGGGGGGGGCTATTAGCCCCGGCTGTAGGGTCCGGGGGAAGATAGCTCCTTACCAATCCTGCTGACACAGGATTGCAGTTTTCTGTGGGAATCTGTAGCTGGTAGGCTCTGTGTCTGTGTAGTCACACTTGGGTTGCTGGATTTGGGGCTTTGGTTCTTCTGTGTCTGTGCGATGTTGTTTAGTTCTGTGCCCCCGAGGCGATTCTGAGACAGGCTCCTTCAGGGGCTCCTATTGCGTCGCCATCTTGAATCCTCCTTCAGAAAATATTGTTACCAGCCCTGACCATGGGCACTGCCTTAGTTTGGCTACAGAATAACTTTTATAGATGCATGTGACCACGTTATGCAGAGATGACATCTTCTACACCTGGGATGTCCAATATGGCAGCCACTAGTCACATGGCTACTAAGTATGTGAAATGTGATCAGCATAACTAACGTTTTAATTTTATTTATTAATTTGATATTAATAATACAGTTGACATAAGAATTAATGAATGAACTTGAACCGATGTGGTTTCAAAACAATGCTTTTGCTTCAAAGTCAAATAAAATTTTCTAAAAAAGGTAAACCAGGGTGGTCCTTGTGGGTACAACTATTAAAGGAAAATGATGATCTGGTACTTGATTTAATTATTGGACAATTTTCAAATATGATTGGAACAATCTAATTTTTCAACTGGAAATTTTATGAAATCTAAACACAAATCAAGTATCTATCATGAAAATTTAGCTTCTGAATAAAGATGAGTCTGCCCTCCTGGCCACTCTGCTATAAAAATGTTCTCATTTTCATTTGTCTCTGGAGAGAGGGTTCATGGAGGGTTCATCCTACAGAAGTCTTCCTTATGAGGTGGTGACACTTCACGCAGCAGGGGCTGTGAAGGCAGGAGCTAGACAGATCACTGCTAAGATTCTCAAGAGTCCTTGACCTGGAACAGCCTGTCTTCCCTCTCTCAGTCAGGTCGCCATTCTTCAGAGCTGTGCAGTCCCAGGGCATGCCGGGGACAGCGCTGGCCAGTGGTATTTACATGACCAGGGAAGTGATCCAAAAACTTCATTGCTGATTCTGCACGTAACTCATCCAGGTTCACCTAAATGAAAACGAGGCTAACCAAAGTGTCCATTTGACTACCTGAGGAATCTAAGAATTTGTCTTTGGTGGGTTGGTTTGGTTTAGGTTAGACATTTATTTCAGTCATTGGAAGAAGATATGTTTGGATCATAAGAAAGTATGGTTCTGTGAAGAACTGGGGGCTTCTATTCACTGTCACTGTCATAGTGAAAGTGTCATGGTCACGGATAGAGGTGGCCCAGTTCTATTCTTCCACTGCCAGGAGTTACAGATTTGTGGCTCTGTAGACCTGCAGAGCTAATGTGCTGTGGAGCACCTGCTTAGAGAGGGAAATCTGATTCACTAAACACACACACACAATCATACACAATGTCTAAAAGCTAAGAAAGTGTGATATGTGAATTTGACAAATATCTAGCAAGTCTTTACTTATGTGACAGTTATTGAGCTAACTGTAGAGATATAATACCAAGTGAATATTACTAATATTTACTAATATCTGTTTTTTCCAACTCTTTTATGCTCAAAGGGTTGCACTTCCCTTTATTTGGAGTTCAGTATGTTCAGGTGACAAAGGAAGGTGAGTGTAAGTGACGTGGATCAGTTGTCAGTTCCCGGCTCTTGGCCTCTCTTCCCTTGTCTCAGTGACCGTGGACCTCGTGTTGAGGTGGAGCAGCACACGAGCTTTCCAGTGGGCACAGCTGCCCTGAAGATTCGCCTCGACTCATAGCAGACTTTGTATAAAAAAAAATACATACTTTATTAACCTCCTGAGGATTAGGCGGTTTTGTTGGTTTGTTTTGCAGCATAACCTTACCTATCCTAGCTGAGAACTAAATAACAAATGGTACCTGTCCTCCGCATGCTTACTGTCTAGGAAGATTACTTAAATTATCTCAGTGGCTTTAATAACACCTGTGTTATAGCTAAAATAACCATTTCTAATTTACATTGGCATTTACTTCCAAAGAGAATAAAAATATTATTTTAAAACCAGGACATGTATAAAACATGTATAAAAATCCAAATCCATTTAGAGCAGTTGCTCTCAACCCTGGCTACTTATTAGAATCACTGGAAGAATATTTTCAAAGTACCAGTGTCAGGGCCCTCCATCCCTACAGATTCTAGCTTTTACACAGGAGGCCCAGGCACTGATGTTTTTCAAAGATCCCTAGTTTCAGACTCAATGAATGTGATAGTTGCATTAAGTTCCTGGCATGCCTTTAATTTAGTTTCAAAATTAAATTAACTCTAGGATTCCAGGTAACCAAAAGAGAGTAGAAATATATTTGTCCTTCCTGAAACTTATGTTTTTCAATGATTTTTTCAAATTCCTCCCTGTAATGATCAGTTTTATATGTCAACCTGGCTAGGCTGCAGTACCCAGCTATCCAAACAAACTGCAATCCAGATGTGGCTGTGAAGGTATTTTGTAGAGGTGATTAATATCCATCATCAGCTGACTTTAAGGGAGATTACCCTACATATTCCAAATGGCCCTGTTCCAATCAGTTGAAAGACTGCAACAGCACATCTAAGGTCTCTCAGAAAAGCAAGAACAGCAGCCCTAGCTTGTGCCTGCTCATCCTGACTCCCATTAAATTGTAAACTGCGAGGCAGAGATATCTCTTATTCATTATGAATCTCAGGACCTGGCATCATTCATGGCCAGTAACAGACACCCAATGGACATATGCTGAATGGATGAATGAATGAATGAACCATCATGTAGGAACACTAAGAGTGGGCCATGAGACACAATAAATGCTATTGAATTCAGCCTAAAGAGCAAGCACATGGAGCCATGGAGATCAGGGTAGAATTGTAATAGGAGCTGGAGTTGAAGGATGGAGCTTGAGTTTCTCTCTCTCTCTCCCACTCACCCATACATTTACATATACATGTATGTACATATGTATGTATGTATATAAAACATATACATATATAATTTTAAAATTCACAAACTCCAAATATATATTCATATTTATATATAAAATATATAATTTTTATATATTATCTATATATATATTAATATATATTATATATTAATTAATTATATGTTATATATTATATATTTATATATAATTATATATTATATAATTAATTAATATATATTATATATTAATATATATTATATATTATTTTTTATATATATCACAAACTCCTCCTGATCCTGGAGGTCAAATTACCAAAAAAAAAAAGAAGAAGGTCTGTATAAAACAGCTCCTTGGAGTAAAGTAAAATGTGAAGGATGGGGTTTTGTTTGTTCAGCCCCTCAGTTGTTACCATAGACACCTCTGAGAAACCTCTAAAAAATGGCTAATGGTCCATTAATGTGCAAGTTGAAGCCCAATTCTAAAATACTGGAATACATCACTATTTCCTTTATTTTTTAAACCAATCAGTCAATCAGTTATTAACTGTTGAGTACTGTAGTATGCTACATTCTGGAGAAGCTCAGGACAAAACGAGAAGGCATGTCTCCCCGTGGTGGGGCCACCTGGAAAGGTAATGGTCACTCTCCTGAGCTTGCAGGTCTTCCTGGACATGACCGAGTTCCCGAGGCTCCTTCTAAGGGTGTTGAGGCAAATTCCAAAGAAAATGAGCCCCTGATAAAGGAGGCGGAGCTTTGCAAAAGCCTCAGATGTATGTTTGCCAGGTTCTTTGCTGACCTCATCTCTCCTCCATGAACTTATGCCAGAGCCCTGGGGAGAGGAGGAAGAAATGAAAGTGCTCCATCATAAAAATCACAGGGAAACAGGGCAACAGCGAAGCTGCTTCGTAGCCATGCAGCAAGCCAGGCGCAGCGCCAAAAGGCACTTGAGGTGGAACAGATTCTAAAAATGGACTCTGAGAGAATGTCATGCATTAGAAGAGGAGGAGGCGCAGGTCATAGCACTGAGAGGGAGAACTATTTGTCACCTTGCCTGCTTCCTGTCTTAGAAGAGGCAGAATGTCTGACCAATGCAAAGTGGCCCGAGGAGGATTCAAATTCTACTTGTTTGGTCCATCTTGCAGTGCTGACTTCCTGTTTATTCGAAGACTCCTTTTTTCCAATGTCCTAGACTCTTCCCAGCCAAGATCTCATCACCCAAAGGGCTTCTACTCAGAAAGTCCTCTGAAAGACTCAGCCTCCTCTCCTCTTGGTGGCCAGTCCCTCTTATTCCATCTTTATTCTCGCTGCCCAATCTTCACAGGGAACCGACAGAACTGTTCTTTCTGACACTCAACTCTGAACTCCTGTCCTTTTGTCCTGGTTGCTCTGTCAACCCCCAGGCCAGGGCCAATGTTAGAAAATATCTTCTTTGCTCCTGTGTTACAGAGCCAGATACCACAAGAGAGAAGCACACAGTGATACTGCCAAGGGCTGTGATTGATCTGTAGTCTCCAACCTCAGCTGGACCCTCAGGGTTGCTTATCAACCCTGGTGATTCTCTCCAATGACTACCCAACAAAGTGTCAGTGTCCATCTAGTTCCTTAAGTACCACATGCTCAGATGAGACCAAGGTCATCAGACATTAACCAGCCAGGTCTTCTAGCCACTGGGCTGATAAGCAAAAACAGGCCATGATCTTCCCCAGTTGTACCTAAACAACTCTGTAGAACATCAACACGAACAATGCTACTCCGTGACTGAGAGGGATCAAGATAAGAAACAAGGCTACTCTATCAGTATATCTGAACAGAGACAGTACATGAACAATATCCAAGAGACAAAAATGACTGGATGTGCTGGGTATGGTGGCCCGCACCTGTAATCCCAGGACTTGAAAGGCTGGAACCATAGGATTTCAGGTTCAAGGCCAGCCTTGGTTTCCGTAGGAGGGCATCCTCTCTCCAAGGAGTTCTCCATGCAATGTGTTCAGCTATAAGCATGTTCCTTGTAGCCTTTGGCTGGAGGTCATTGACAATGGTAATAATAATTATTGCTATTATTGTTTTTGCTAGGTTCTATACTAAGCACTTTACACATTTAATCCTTTGCTAACAGCAACAATTTTTGCCACTGCAGACGTGGAAGTTGACACTTCACGAGACAAAAAGCAAGTCACAGACCCAGCGTAATGAGTAGAGGGATCCAGGAGTCTGGCTCTGCAGCTCATATTCTTGATGATTTTAGAAATAATAAGCTTCAAATTTAGCAAGACCATTCTCTTTCTCATATCCTCACACACAGTCTCAGAACAGGAGCTGTTTCTCTTTTAATGTCAACTCTGTCTGCTCTTTTATGACCTTGTCATTTAGCACATGGTTCCAGCAAATACCAATTTTCCTCTAATTCTTTAACATGTTTTCCTCCACTGGGGCCATCTCCTCGATCTCTAATCAGGTGTAAGCTTCCTTCATTCTAAAACCAAACCACAAGGACCTCCAACGACCCCATGGTTCCTTCATCTTTTCTGTCTCCAGCCCAACTCTGGAAATCCCAGTCTGCATTTGTAAGAAGCGCGTGGTTAATAAGCATGGATGGATGGAATTTGTGAAGACTATCTTTCTCAGTTCTGAAGTATAGAAGTAAATAGGAGAAACTAAAAAAAAAAAAAACAAGGAAAACACAATATCTGGGGTAAATAGTAAGGCCCCGTAGGAGGAACAGAATTGTCCAGTTGTAGATATAAAGAATATTAGAGTGGGTTGGTAAAAGTAAAATCACAGAGAAAGGAACATGCGACACATTTTGAGATCCCGTGAGCAGTCTGTGTGCGCTGTGTCACCTTGCCAGTGCTGTCATAAGAAAATGCCGCAGACTCGGTGGCTTAAACAACTGACACATTTTTTCACAGTTCTGGAGCCTGAAAATGCAAGACCCAAGTGTCCACACATTTCATTTCTTCTGCGGTCTTGCTCCTGGACTTGCAGATGGTCTCCTCACCGTGTCCTCACGGGGCCGTCTCTCTGTGAGCACACATGCCTGGTGTCTCTTTCCCTTCTTGTAAGAACACTACTAGTCACATTGGATTAGGGCCATGCTAACGGCTTCCTTTTAACTTTACCTCTTTAAAGGCCCAAACATACCATATGATCACATTTTGAGATACTGTTAGGATTTCAACATACAGATTTTAGGAGGGATACAAGTTAACATCGAACACCTAACATATGGGGGAACAGAAAAGATTGAGCAGAAAATGTAATTAAAAATCAGATACCTTGGAACATAAAAATGAGGAATGTGAACCTCTTTGGATAATGGACTATGTGAACTCCTGACCTGACATGTCTCACTTCAATAGACTCTTCAGAATCGAAGGTTAAATCTGTTAACATGATTTATTCACAAATGAATGATCAATATATAGTATAGCATATGTCCTGTAGCTACTAAGACTTTCCTCTAAAGAGACTTACTTTCAAATATATATATATGTATATGTATATATATGTAATATGATATATATATTCACATTTTTCTATTTCTATCCTACTCCTTCAAACCAAGTCTCAGAGAAAGACCCTATAAATATTTAAAAGATATTCTGCAACAAAAATTTTTACACATAGCCCATACGAAAAAAAGGGGGGGTTTGATTAGTGCTCATAAACATTAGCTCAAATGCTCAGGAGAGCAGCTGATGTTATTCTAAATATAGGCCACCTGCTTTGCCCAAGGAGGTCAGACAACCCGAGTGAGTGACTTGGAGAGGCTCACTGGAGAGCCGAGGCGGAGTGTGGCATCGCTGGCACAGGGCTCCCTGGGGTCTCCTACAGAAGAGCAGTTCATGCATGCTCATCTTCCCCATCACCCAAGTCAGCGCTGATTCCAACCCTGAAATGTACATTCTCTATGGAGAAAGTCAAAGACACTGACCATCAACTGTACCCAGGCACTGGAAGGACGAGTGTTCCTTTAGGAGTATTCTTTCATTTCATCCTATTACATTTCCATTTTATACCAGTCAGAAAGGTGGCATGACTTGTTCACGAGGAACAGAATGATGAGTTGAACGTCTTGTTCCAGGTCCATGCCACCGTGCTCTTTGCCATGCACAGCGTTAGTTGTTGGGTAGGCTTTCTCTCTGTGAGCAGTTATGTCAGGATACCTTCAGCCTTTGTTTGAATTCTGTCCTCTGCCTCTGCACCAGGCAGCAGTGATGGGGAGAGGACAACTTTTATAAGGATCCACTAAGGACAGACCGGGGCAGAAGATTGAACCACGTGAAATTACTTTTTATAGGTCAAAATTTGTCAGAATTGGTGATTTCATGTTCTTTCACCTAATTGCTTATTCATGACAATAACCCAAGAGCACTGTGACTGTTGATGGACTTCCCGTAGGAGAGTCTCTGGCCTAGAAAAGAACTGTGCATGTCCTTTTGCCTCAGGCGCACCTAGAAAACGAGTCTCTTCCTGCCTGGGGAAAAATGCCCAGAATCATTCTCCAGTCCAAGAATATATAATCCTTTGGGAATATAGGGGAAAACCATGTTTGAATTAGGCAGAAATGCAGGCATTCCCCTCTGAAATTGCAATTTCCATAATTAAAGATGAAAGAGTATGTCTTAGAGATATCTGCAAATAACAAAGTGTAGAAATGGGAAATAAGATACTAAA
This sequence comes from Glis glis, assembly GCA_004027185.1. Classification (NCBI taxonomy): domain Eukaryota; kingdom Metazoa; phylum Chordata; class Mammalia; order Rodentia; family Gliridae; genus Glis; species Glis glis. The sequence continues at coordinate 27,820 of PVJS01007234.1, read as the reverse complement.
CCAGGAGCTGTACACACAGGTTCCTTCCCAGGGAATGCTCAAACATTTGGCCTCAACCAAAATGCAAAATACTGAGGGTCAACAGGAAGTGCAGCTGCAGCCATTCGCTCTGAAGGGGCACTGGCTTCTTTGAGTGGCACTGTGGGCAATTGTAATTCAAACTGTGGGGCATTTGTCCACTCCCCCAAAATGTATGAACCACTGAAACTTGAATAAGCACATCAGAGCACCCTGGGGAAGGTTTCCACCTTTACCATATCTTTTTAAGTGTTTGATACATTCTAATTTTTGAACCAAAGTATCCTACCATCTCTAGGACTGGGAGGAAGGTTTCAAGAAGAATTTTGAAATTCCACTTCATTCATGATATTTACATCTCCCTTCCCATCAACAATGATTTCCACTGCAATGCAGGCTGGAAAGAGGCTTCTTAACTTACTTAAAAGTTCAGAACTTTAGCCAGACGTGGTGGCACACGCTTGTAATCCCAGTACTTGGGAGGCTGAGACGGAGGATCCAGGTTCATGGCCAGCCTCAGCTACTTAGTGAGGCCCTCTGCAACTCAGTGAGACCCTGTTTCAAAATAAAGAATAAAAGATCGGGCTGGGGGTGTAGCTCGGAGGTAGAATGCCCCTGGGTTCAATCCCTAATACTGCAAAAAAAAAAAAAAATTCAGAACTTTGCAAAGGGGAAAACGTACTGAGAACCCGGGCTAACTCAAGTCACAACCACCACGTGTTTCTTAAGCCAAACCAAAATTTTAATCACAGCCCTGACTATGTAAGAATTCGTGAGAGATGAGCATTCAAACTATGCACTGCATTTCCTTAACTTCCCTGTTGTTCCCTAGGAGGAGGTGAACTGGAACACCTTCAAACCCTAATATAGAAATGAGGAAATTTGCCTTGAATGTGCAGACTCTTTCGTAGGTCTTAAATATATTAAATCCAGGTCATGGAGGCAAAGTCCACAGATGACATGAGCCACCACTACTTGAGTGCTTACTGTGTGTCAGGCTCTTTAGGTATCTATTGATCCATTTAATCCTCCCAAATTCTCCCCATACTGTCACTAATTTCATTTTATAGACAAGAAAACTGAGTCATGGAGTGTTTGAATTCTTGAGGTTCCCAAAAGTGGTGGAGGAGGATATTAAAACAGGCATTCTGATTCCATATTCTTATTCATCAAAATACTCTCACTCACCAGTAACTAGATGTCATGGCAGTCACCCAGCCCCCCAAACAAGGACCATTATAAAGGTAAGATAGTAAAAATAAATAAATAAATAAATAAATAAAGCAACCATTGACCTCCACTTATTCCAGGAAATGGGCAACACACACACACACACACACACACACACACACACACACACACACACACACACCATAACTACCTCCCCACCCAACATTAAGTAATTCTTCCTCTTTTGAAATGCCCAGCCTTCTCGCTCGCCCCTTTGCAGCCAACCCAGGGCTGCCGTGTGTACCTGAAGACCAGTTAGAAAGTCTCTCCGCTCCCACAGTTCCTGTCAATACTTGTCAATGGGAAACTGTCAAGTTTTTCCTCTTTTTACTCTGCTTGGAACCTTTGACCTCTGCTGAAATGGAAGTGACAGCAGGTGGCTTCCTTGTCACAAGTTTTTGTGCAAGCAGCCTTTCTAAATTTGGCTTCAGACTTATTTTTGTCTGTGACAACCAAACATAACCCAGTGTGAACCTTTGTGTTTATAGTTCTGTAAAGCTAATACAATTCAAAGTATTCATAATAATTAGACTCTCGATCCACTGAAATTGTAATCAACTGCATTAAAACATAAAACATGTTCGCTGTGATCAAATATCAGTATTAAAAGGCATAATCAAGTTTTGGATTCCTTGATAAACTGTGTCCTTATAAAAATAAGTGAACATTACATGGTTCCCAGCAGAGGGACCTGAAAAGAAAAATGAAACTCTCTCTTATTCACCTTCCTGGTCTGTGTCCTCACAAATAGAGAGGAGAATGTCTCTACTGTGCATCAGGATAAATGAGATATGCCATTTGTCCCAGATCTGCCAAGATGGTCCTATGCCTTACACTCTACCACAGTCTGAGCATTGCTACATATCCCCACATAACCCTGCTCTGGAACGGACACAGAATTGAAAAGTTTACTCTTTATACTCTTCATTTGTAGCTGCAAGAAAAGCAAGAACTTACCTGCTGAAAGATAAACACTGCCACCTGCTGAGATGAGAGAAAACACAGGGCCGTCTTCCAGTTTTCATTAGTGGGAGCAGTGTGTTCTTCATTGTTCAGTAAATTACCTGGACATCTGACATGGTGTGGCAATTACTTGGCTAATATCCCACAGTCCCAAGAAAAGAGAAGCAAAGACAACTTTGTTCAAAGGGATGCATCCAACACTCTCACAAAGCCAAACAATCAGCACGCTCCCCCTCCTGGTATTGACACTTATGTCTCTTCCAAGTCCACAAATTAGTCATAAACTCGTTCAAGTTTCTAGATAATACAGCTTCAAACTCCAAACAAAGAGGAAATTTAGGACTAGGGAGAATATGGTGGTTTAGACCTGAAGAGGGAGCTCCCCCCCCACAACTTTATCATGCCTCATCCATACCCTAAGATCAACCCTGGGAATTCCTTTTTTTTTTTTTTTGATACTGGGGATTGAACCCAGGGGCATTCTACCTCTGAGCTACACCTCCAGCACTATTTTTTATTCTTTATTTTGAAACAGGGTCTCACTAAGTTGCAGAGGGCCTCACTAAGTAATTGAGGCTGGCCACAAACCTGCGATCCTCCTATCTCAACCTCCCGAGTACTGGGATTACAAGCGTGTGCCACCATGTCTGGCTAACCCTGGGAATTTCTTATAAAAACAAAGGTGTCCCAGAGGTAATGGAAGAAGAAGGTGGGGGAGAATGATAAAAAGACCTAAAGTTATACCAACTTCTAAATTTCTGTTATCATCTCTAAATTTGAGCTCATAATTCCACTCAGCAAGAGGGATAGTTCCAGGCCCCATATTCAGTACCAAAATCCATAGATCTGCACATCCCTTATAGAAAATGCTATAGTATTTGCCTTGGTGTGTCTTTTTGGATATTGCCCCCAAAACACAGGCAGCCAAAGCAGAAACAACAACAACAACAAAATGGGACTATATCAAACTAAAATCTTCTGCACAGCAAAGGAAATAATAAACAGAAATAAGCAAGGTGTGGTGGCTCACGCTTGTAATCCCAGTACTTGGGAGGCTGAGACGGGAGAACCACAGGTTCGCGGACAGCCTCAGCTACTTAGTGAGGCCCTCCGCAACTTAGTGAGACCCTGTTTCAAAATAAAGAATAATAGAAAAAATAGAGTAATGGAGCCAGAGTCCCTGGGTTCTAAAACCAACTTCACCATCTAATGTCTGGATACATATGGTAAATTACTTAACTTCTCTGTGGCTCACGTTCCTCATTTTAAAGTCAGGGCATTTGTCTGCTTCATTTCAAGAAGGATTAAATAAGAGGATCTACTAAAGCAGCAGGCAATGTCTGGCACGTGGTCAACACCCAGCCATATTGACTGCTACTTGCATTATTAAGAAAATGAGTTGTAGAGATCTACTGTAGGATACAGTTCCTATAGTTAACAATACAGTATAGTACACTTTAAAATATGTCAAGGGGATAGGTCTATGTTGAATATGCTGCCCACAAGAAAAGAAAAAAAACAGTAAAGAAGAGGGGGAAAAAGAAATTGTTTAGGAGATGGATATATTTAGTGTCTGGATTGTGCGGATGGTATCACAGGTGTGTATGTCCAAACTCATCAGAATATATACATTAAGCATGTAAGATTTTTGTATATCAATTGTATCACAATGAAGCTTCTTTTAAAAAAAAGGAAATGATTTTATAACATCATGTGCATTCTCTTGCTCTGGATTCAGGCACCATTAGTTTTAGCTTGTGCTTCAACTTTTAGCATTAACTTTTAATATGCATTTGGGCACTTTTACAATCTTTTAAAAAACATTTTTTGTATTCCAGCAATACTCAGGTTGATGTCTGATTGTCATCTCTCATATACTTCAATAATTTTCCACCCAGATTTTTAAATGTAATAGTCTGAATGTCTATTCTGTTTAATTTTGAGAAACCTGCCTACATTTTTTCAGCCCACTATCAATTGAGAATATATTTGTTATTAAATAAGAATCATTTCTATTTTCCTCATGTAACCCTCAAAACGTATAACAGATATGCAATTCATAAAGAATTTTCCCCAAAAACTTTATTCAACAGAAATTACAACAGTAACCTTCAGAGTAGAATCTAGAAGACACACTGTTAAATCACTGGTTTTATGGATCAGCACCATAATGCTACTAAAAAATAAAACGCCACTGAAATAACGAGTGGTATCCACCAAATATTACCCTATTCCCTACCATCCCATAAATCGTTTCAAGGAATGATATAATGTCACCAGTTTTAATGGTCATATATGCGAAGTTGAGGACAGAGTGCATGAAGAGCTGATTGTAGGAAATGAGAAAGTATATGAAATATCAAAATAGCTTGCTTGTTCTCTGGGAAGCCCAAGGTCTTGACCACAGTTGCAGATAAGCTGGCTCACAGCCGACTTCCTTCAGTCAGTGCCAGATCCTGCAAGTATTGTCCTTGCTACCTAATAAAACAAATTCCACAGTTATTTTCTCTTTTTGCGATTCACTTCACTCTCTTTTTATGAGCTGCCATTTTCTGGGTCACTGATACTTAGCGAGATGCTAAACGTGCTAGACTCTCAGGGTCTAGCTGCCGAGACCCTGACAGCCCAGACATTGTCGAAGGAGAGATTTTTTTTCCCCATGATACTAGCCAGTTATAAATGGAGCAGCTTCACACCCCGCAACAAGATTCATGGCATCTTCGAGTTGGACAGGATGCCACCACTTCAGCCAACCCCTCCCCTACAACATTGCAGCCAAGTGATCATTTCTAAATAGTAATTTTGAAATAATTTTGAGTATCTCCAGGTTCAGTTGATGAGCTTAAGAAGAGGCAGAATGTTCCACTTGGGAACACTTCACAGCATCCATCAGCCTTTCTCACCATCAGTGGGTGGAGCTGGCTCTCTCCCCTCCAGGGACCAGGTACATGACATCAGTATAAGAAGTGTAAGGGCTCCAGGAATTAGAAAGCCTGCCAAAGCCAAACAGCCCACAGAAGGTCTCCTCGCATTTTTAAAAACATGAAGACCACACTGTCCACTCTGCTGCCATTTTTTTATTCTGGGCCAACCTCAGGCAGCTCACTGATAAATGAACGCAGTCCATCACACCAGGATCCGTCCAGGAAACAGGACAGATGGATCCACATAGAGTGATCGCTCTGCGATCACAGGTGTCGCCCCAATCCAATAAGCTGCATCGTCCAGTGGGACAGTATTTAACACTTGATGCTTTGGGATACAATAAAAAAATCAATGATATCTTGAACTCCAGAATTTAAGTGCCAGCTCTTAAACAAGGCACAGACAACTAATATTCTTTCCCTATACCCTCTAAGGCCTTCTGTCAATCGGGTTCAGGAAAGAGGTATCTGGAGCTGGCCTCACATGGAATACGGGGCAATAGGAGGCTGGTCCTGTCCCAAGCCAGCCCTGCCCACCTTCTTTCTCATGGCAGGGGCTCCCTGCAGGGCTGACCTGCTGCACCCAGAACTTTCCCAGTCAAGGGAAGGGAGTTGACATTGTGTTCACAATAAAATATGTGGCTTATTGAGATAGTGTTTTAGGAATACCTACAATTTAGTTCACACTGGAAAATCATAAGCCTAAAGACAGTAGCCTGCAACTTTAGAACTTATCCACAATTGAGTAGAAGTGGGAGGTATTTTAGGAAATAAAGGGAGATAATTCTGAGCAACCCTGAAGTTGTATGTCTAGAAAGCCATCTAATAAACTAGTATGGAAAGCCAAGCTTGACGATGGGATCTTTAGCTTCTTAGATGAGACTGGAAATTTTAAAATTTACTCAACAGAATGCAAATCACTGAGAAGCAGGCAGATCCAGTCTTCTGTGCCCACCTGGGATGTCCCCACCCCACGCTGCTCTAGCCCCCCACTCCCTGCCAAGGCCTCAGACCCTAGCCTGGTCCTGTGCCTCTCCTTTCCACAATCCCAATTAACCTGTCCTAAATCCAGGTCTTATCAAATGTCCATGATATGATGAGTCCGTATTAAATCACTAATGATTGGGAAAATGCTAAATACATGTCCTCATCCACACACATTAGCACTTTAGTAGGGAACATCTAAAGAGAAAGCAACTATGCTCAAAGAATAAATCTCGAATGGGCCATGAAATCAGCTGTGGAGAACTCAGGCCCCGGCTTGTTTGGGTTTGTAAGGCTCACTGACACCCACTGAGTATCAACCCCTCGCTCCACAGACGATGGCGGAAATGTGGTCACGGGTATGGCAGGCTCCCAAGTCGTTACCTTATCTTGAACAACTAAAATTCAAAATTCACAAGGCCTTTCAGTCAGTGGCAGAGCTCACTCCTATGAATCCTGATGTGACTAAAATTAAATAATGGGAATAGAAGGACATGCCGAGATGAGCCAGGGACCTTGGAAAAGGGACAGGAGCCAGGGGTGAACTCCTTTTGGAATTCAGCATGGGAACTCTAAAAGCCGATTTAAAAGGAACACCAAGTGTGTGGTGTGTATTGGTCCCATACCTGTGATGACTATGTTGCCTTTATAGTTGAAAGCGCAGGAAAAGATCTCATCCGTGTGGCCCTCAAGGACCTGGAGGCACTGGCCGCTGTGCGCATCCCAGATGCGGGCTGTCTTGTCAGAGCTGCCGGTCAGAAGACGGTTCCCTTGGGGGTTGAAAGAAATCTGCAAAAGAGAAAGAGAAAAAGGAGAAAGATCACAGGTTCATGCAATGGTCCCCAAGAGATTTCCATCAGCAAAAGAGGGACATAGCTAAGCACCTGTCACCTCCCCAGCCTGGTACTTATTCTTACACAGAATGGTCTCTTCATGACAGGGAAAAATAGTGCAAGGACTATACACATGAAAATTGAAATCTAAATGGAAAAGTGTAAGTGCCTACCCTCACATTGCTAAGGATAAGGACCAAAGCACCCCGACAATTTGTGTATTCCTCACCCAGCTTCTTTCCAAAGACTCACAACGCCCTTCGGTGGAAATAAAGAGGCAAGGCCCTGCGGTGGATGCGAACCCAAGGCTGCCTCATTCCTGTGCAGACCCCAGTGCCACCTCTGCCACCTGACCTTCCGTAAGCAGAAGCACGCGGATCCCCCTGCAATTCCATGCCATCGTTTAGGTGAATGCCTTGGGTCTGCAAGAAAGGACTTGGCATCTGCTGCTACCGACGTGCACGCTCCCCATAGACACATTTGGGTGTCTCCCACGTGCCAGGCATTGTCTGTGGCGTCTGCGCAGCGGTCAGAGGAACCTGTGGGGCCTCCGTTTCTTTGGGTATCACACTCATATCCCTCGGTAATCATCAGAACATCGTGATTTGGGTCGCCTCCTCTATGACTGAAGGTTCGAGGCGGGCAGGGCCATGTCTGTCTCTCCTCACAGTGTCACCCGTGCCTGCGCACGGCCCCCGCACAGAAGAGGAGCTCAAAAAGTGTTTGCTGAATGCATAAATGAGTGAACCAATTACTTTAACTTCGGATCCCACCGAAATGCCATTACCAGATGGCAATACCATAAGTAAGACATTCACTTAACACACATAAAATGTAAAAATGTAGACTTCGAGAACACTTTAGATTCACACGTTCACAAAAGCAGATGTGTACTTGTTGCGGGGAAATGCCAGGCATGTCAGCAGCTACCTAGCCAGACACTCAGGAACGCGGAGGACTGGGCTCCCTCCTCATCCGCCTTCCACGTTCTGCTTTTCCTGCTCCCCCTCCATCCCTCCACCTCAGCCTAAGATAAGGGTGTGGGCCATGTTGCCATGGGGACCAGCACTGATCAGCAGCAGGTACAGAGGCTGGAAGTCGAGGGTACAGTACAGGCAGCTCCAGGTTCTAGGTGGAGCCTGCACAGCCCTGGGACCTTCAAGCTGATACTGTATAAGGAAGGAGCAAATACCACCCCAGGTATGAGACCAAGATGTTGGGCTGAGCTGAGGGGTGAGAGCCACCATGTCCCAGCCTGCTCTCACGTGTCTTGATGACACACGGAAACCTCAGTACACCGACTGGACCAGGGGCTCTGCTCTGTGAATAAGCTTGTGGGAAGAGTTTCTAGAAAATCCTAAAATAGATGTAGCCTGGGAGTTTCAGAATTAATAATGTTGTACTTTGTGTTAAATATTTTCAGGAAATACTTCCTCAATTACATCTAATTTATAAAACACTTGATACTGGATGCACAGCATGGTTTTTTTGGCATAATACGAACTTGCATTTTTACTAGAAACAGAAAAAGCATTTCATGAGCTCCTTAAATTGCTTTATTATGTATTTTCAGCTAACTAAATAGTTTGCTGATGATTAAGGAGAATGCCATTTTATACTTTTTGAAGTATTTTAGAAATTATTTATTATGCTGAGTTTGAAAGAGGACACACTTTATAGTCTCTTAGGTAACTGATTTTTTTAGGGGGGAAATGATAAAATTGAGTAAACTTGAGTCCCTCAGTCCCAACAGACCTCTTTATTTATTTTAATTTCTAGAGACACTGGGACTTAATGCATAAGCGCTAGATGGTTCCACTCTCAACGGAATAAAAGTGGTTGCACATATTTCAAAAGGAAAACTAACTGAAATTATTAAATTCCTACTAAGGCAATCACGTACAGGTGAAGTTTGTCAGGTCTAATTCATTTTTAACTCCTTGGTGTCCAAAGCTTAGAAGTAAAGGCCAGTGCTGGCGATAGGCATAGCTAGAAAAGATAGTAAGCAGCATGGAATTTTTTATTTAGTGGTAAGTGTGTGTGTCTGTATGTGTGTGTCTGTGTCTGTATGTGTGTGTGTATCTGTGTCTGTGTGTTTGTGTGTGTGTGTGTTACTGGGGATTGAACCTAGGGGTTCTACCTCTGAGCTATACCCCCAGTCCTGTTTTATTTTTTATTTTGAAACAGAGTCTCACTAAGTTACCGCATGCTGCTGGCCTCGAACCTGCGATCCTCCTGTCTCAGCCTCCCAAGTACTGGCATTATAGGCATGTGCCACCATGCCTGGCAAGTGGTACACACTTTTGCAAGAGGTTTTATCACTTGATTCAATAGATGTGCATCTTAAAATAATGATCAAATGCAGACACGACAAACGAAGTCCACTGGTGTAACTCTCACACGAGTATCTGCGTTGGCTCTAGCAACAATATCTAACACCACTGTGGGCTCCGGCTGAGGCTGAGCAGCATCGGATCCTGTTAATTTAGCTTGGGTTTAACTGCGTTCTCTCTGCATCAACCCACTTGATGTCAGGAACATTTCTTCTCTACTTATGCCACGTTAATACATGTAGTAGGTCTTTTAAGAGGCAAATTATTAAACATTCACAGTCAAAGGATTAATTTTTAGCCTCTATTGTCTGATTTCTACTAGCCACACCATTTCGATATCGAAAGTAAATAAATGAGGAAGCAACTTGCCTTTGAGATTTCGCCTTCATGACCTTCCAACTTGGCGATGCACTTTCTTGTGGTCGCACTGTAAACCCTCGCTGTTCCTTTGTGAGAGGGGTGGGACACATATCAATTCATCTGAAATGCAGAACTTTGAGCCAAAGACCTCAAATTCCCTAAATATCTTTCCTCTGATGCACCAGCTCTGTGCTGCACGCAGCTTAATGCAAACGTTTGTTTTGTTTTGTTTTGTTTTGTGGTACTGGGGATTGAACCCAGGAGCATTCTACCCCCAAGCTACACCCCCAGTCCTTTTTATTTTTATTGTATTTATTTTTGTCCTACTGGAGATTGAATCCAGGGACATTCTTCCTCTGAGCTATACTCCCAGCCCTTTTTTTTTTTGAAACAGGGTCTCACTAAGTTGCTAAGAGCTCGCTAAGTCACTGAGGCTGGCTATGAACCTGTGATCCTCCTGTCTCAGCGTCCCAAGTACTAGGATTACAGGCATGTGCCACCACACCCAGCTTAATTTTTATTTTGAAACAGGGTCTCGCTAGGTTTCTGAGAGTCTTGCTAAGTTGCTGAGGCTAGCCTCAAACCTGTGATCCTCCTGTCTCAGCCTCCCAAGTTCTGGGATTATAGGAGTGTATCACCATTCCTGGCAAAGCAAATTCTTAAAATGTTTTTATCCTTTTATTGGTATATTGTAATTGTACATCTTAGTGAGGTTCAAATTCATATAAACAGACATGTGCATTCAGACATGGGGCAACATCGTACACAGTTTAAGGAGACACTGCAGGTGTAGTGTGTTATCACCCATGGCCACCAACAAGATGATACAGACCATGTTGTGTCCATCTGGTCATCAGGGAAATGATGCATGTGTAATGTGGCATCTCACCTGATGATCAGGAGCTGGCCTAGACATAGGGTAGTATGATGTGCTGTCATCAAGGAAATAACATCAACACTGTAGTCATTAGTAGTCGTCAAGGATATGATGCAGATATGGCCTCTCATCAAAGATATCTTTAAAGGGGATGAGAAAATTATCCCATAATAACATGACCTTCAAGGAGATGATACAAATACAATGGGCCATCATACATGGTCGTCGGATAAGGAGACACACAATGTAATGTCACATGTGGTCCACGGGGAGATGACAGATTGAGTGCAGGGTCGCATGTGGCCTCCACAGGACTGAGGCATGCCTAGTATAGCACCGTATCCATGGTTGTAAGACGGCACCACATGGTATAGGATCATAAGTGATCATCAAAAAGACAAGGTATAGCATAGCATCATAGATATTTATCATGAAGATCTGGCAAACCGAGAGGAGCAGCACATGTAATTATAAAGAGATGGTGCAGATTTACTTTAGTTCCATCAATGGCGGTCAAGCCAATGACGCAGAATGTAATCATATGTAGTTGTCACAGCGGTGACACAGATCTGTATATGTTTATGTGGTTATCAAGAAAATGACACGGACACATGCAGTGACATACACGACTATCATTGGAATAAGGTATATATAGTCTCCATCACAGCTGGTCCTCAAGAGGATGACCCATGGTGTAGAATCATGCATGGTTATCAAGCAAAGAGCAAATTCTTCCATAAATTAAATATATGAACAGATTCCTCACCATCAGCTGAAGCCGTTGCAATAAGCTTTCCCGTGTAATCAAAGCAGCTGTCTAGTATTTCATCATCATGGCCTGTCAAGGTTGCCACACATTTTCCATTTGCAGCATCCCACAACTGCAATTTAAAAAAAAATTCTTGTCTACAGTGTGAAGATAGTCAGTGAGCCTCATGACATGCTTACGGCTGGTTAAATAACTGTGCCAAAATTACACATATAAGTCTCACTCATTCAATTAATTTTATCTTGATCTATGACCAGAGACAGTGGCCACCCCTCTGGCAGGGCATACTTTGGTCACAGAAAATGCCAAAGTCAGATATTTGGAATCTGCCACATATTAGGAAAAAAAAAGTCTCAAAGTGTGCACGTTAGTGATTGGAGTGGAAGGACCCTCTTTATATCAGAAGGACATCACATGATAAGAGCTGGACCCCAAACTATAAAACCAGGAAGAGAAAAGTACATTATAATATTTCAATATATCTGATATATAATCAAATGAAAATTCCAGAGCATAAGCTTTTAGTAACCATTTTTTAAAGTGCAGAAACGGTGAGGTAGAGATACACTTCAGTGAGGCCCCTTGAGGGCATGCTAATCAAATCTCAGCAAATAAACAGCAGGATATTCAACAAAAATAATGTGCCTCTTCAAATTAGATCTTTAATACGTTTGGAGCAATCAAAATTGATTTGCTATCCTATAACTCCTTCAAACTTGGGAAATCTGAAGCAGGAAATAAAAGTTTGCCTATTATTATATATAAACTCATTAGTTTATATACAAGCTAATGAGTTTATGTATAATATAAACTATCTATAGTTTATACTAATTTATAATATAAATTAGTTTATATATAATAATTGGCAAATTTTTGATACCCTTACAAAATGATGCATTAAGGGATAGAGACAGAAGATGAAGCCAAGATGTTTCTTGAGCTCACCATGCAGGTCTTGTCCATGGAGCCAGTCAGTATGAGAGAGCAATCCCAGTTGAAGATGGCGCTGCTTATCTCAGCACAGTGGCCAATCAGGGTGTACACCTTCCTACAAAAGGGAAACGACTAAAACTTGAAAGACGCCTTGCTGGAACATAGGCACACAAGTAATGGGACCAAGCCCACTGAGCTGATCAATCAACATTTTAGTTTTGCCTAAATCATGTCTTTATTACAGCTCAGAAAGAAACTATTAATTTATTTCAACAAAAATGTACTTACACTTTAAACAAAGATACCATTACTGTGTCTGACTTATTTCACTTACCGTAATGTTCTCCAATTCCATCCCTTCTGCTGATGCAATCAGTGCACATTGTATACATGCACTGAAATTCACACTGTGCCCCACAAACAGGTGCAATTAAAATAATTGTTAAGTATAACATTACTTAAGGCAACACTTCAGAAAGGAATGAGTAACAATGAGTAAAGCAGTTCTGACACTTTAGAAGTTCTTACACCAACGAGCAGACCCCCTGGTTGTTCAGAAACCCCACATCCAATAACTGAAAGGCCCATCCTGCTCTCTTCTTTCTCCTTGAGCACCATGGATGGTACCCCTGATGATGAGGTGCCCTCTGTCAAAATGCAGACAAGTCCAAGAGTGGAGTTCTCCAACACAAATATGTTAATCTAGTTAACTTGTTAGCGACTAGGACCAAAACTTGTTAGGAAGGAAATTAAAGTTCTTGGACTAAATTATATTGGGGAAATTAACCATGAATTTTCTTCATTCGTGATATCCATACCTACCCTAAAAACAAGTATTGAAATTTGATTACAGAGTAGATGGTATAAATGATAGCTGTATAACTAGGCTGTTGCTTACATTCTACTTTTTTAATTGGTGCATTGTAATTATACATCATAATGAGGTTCCAAGTGATAGAAATAAACACGCGCACAGCACCTGGTGTCGTCCTCTGGATCCCCCTCCCCCCATACATAATACTTAAATTGGTATTGATCACTTCATAGATGAACTCAGCATTACTTGGACTGTTTCCTTCATTGAGTCTCCCCTTTCACCTTCCCCCCAAAATCCCTTCCACTATTCTACCAGTATCTCCCCTCATTTATCTAAAGTCCCTCTTGTTTCCCAATTTCTCTCTAGCTTCCACAGATGTATGAAAACATACGGTCCTTCAATTCTGCATTCCTCTTTATATTGCTTTTGGCATTATTTGGCCAGAATTCTGAGAAAGAACTTACTTTATGAAATATCATTAAAGAATAAATTCATGTTTTCAATGTGTCCTAGTCCTATGGAATTCAAAGCACAAGTAATAGATACAAAGTAAAACTAATAAAAACACAAGATCTTCTTAAAAGATTGTTTAAACAATCTTTTTTTAGGTGAGTGAGGTGCCCGAGACCTAGCTGGGGAAAAGAAGGGGCCACACAGTCTACAGAACGGGGGTCGGTGTTTCAATAACTTACTCAAAATCCACACCCCTGTTCCCACCCCACCCAAACCTTTCAAAAACACACTTAGGACAATCGGCGGGTTATTAGGCATTTCTACTTAAGAGTTTAGTCAGCTCAAAAGAGACCCGGTAAAAAGTCCAACCCAAGCCCGGGTCCCTCCACAGGTGCCTAGCCCAGCCAGGTATCAACACCCAGCCCCGAGACAAAGCCGGTGCCACGGTTAACTGAGAGATGGGATGTGGCAGAGCTCACCCCAACTCTGCCTTCTTAAAGGGAAGAAGGTAAGGCCGAGTCCTAAGGCTGCAGGGTGGGGTCCAAGCCACTGCAACAGAAAAGGGAGCCCACTGTCTTCTCACTCAGCAAGTTTGGAGTTCACGTTTGGAGTTAATCACGTTTGGAGTTCCTAGACAGTGAGGTGAGCCAAGACCAAACATCTGTGTGTGCTCACCCAGATTCCAACTGTGCTGGCCAGAGCTGCTGCTCCAAAGAGCCACCTACAGAGACACCACAACCTGGAAACTCAGGACTGAACAGGACAACTCACTGACATATGGAACCCATTTCCACAATGGGAGTCCATGAAGAGTTGGGCCAGGGGTGAGCTGACTAAGAGACAAACACAGAGGGGGCGTATTGCTAGCAAACCCCATACCTTTCGTTTTTTGGAAAACTGAGGTTCTCTGAAGTATGTCAGGATTCTGAGACTATGGAGCCGTGTGAACTTTCCTGGCTAGTGCTGGAAAGGGGAATGCTATCTATTTTTATGTTGTGTATATTTTGTCGTGGTCTGCTGATTCCCTGTTTCACTGAGAGAAACCTCTCAAAATATTGTTAATTCAATATTGTGTGTTGGATAATTTTTTAAAAGAACTTTTTAAAAAGCGTTTTGATCCTCTGCGGTCTATAGATTTATTTCCATATGAACTGGTTATTTGTATAAAGTACATTCTTAAAATTAGAAAAAAAATCTTATTTACAACTTTTTATTGGTAGGCGGGCGTGGTGGCACACACTTGTAATCCCAGTACTTGGGAGGCTGAGACCAGAGGATCTGGATTCACGGCCAGCCTCAGCTGCTTAGTGAGGCCCTCCACAACTTAATGAAACCCTGTTTCAAAATTAAGAATAAAAAAATAGGGCTGGGGGGGTGTAGCTCGGAGGTGGAATGTCCCTGGGTTCCATCCCCAGTTCCACACACACACAAAAAAATTTTATTGATGCATATTATTTACACAGAATGGGGGATTCCTTTGTGGCATATTTGTATACAGGTAAAAACATAACTTGATTGATTTCTCTTCCTAAGACTTACCTTCCAGTGGAAGTGTCCCACACAACAACTGTGTGATCAAAGGACCCGGTGATAATTCGGTTTCCTGAGGTATCAAATGACAAGGAAATGATTTCCGCCAAATGTCCCTAAAAATGAACAGACATCGTCATGTACACCTGTGGATAAAACAATTCCAAGCGCACAATGTCATAGTCTAAAAAGAAAGGCAAAGAGAAGGCAAAGCTGCAGAGAGAGGAAGGAAACCTGTGGCTGGCTGGGGTGGGAATGGGGAGGGGCTGCAAACGGGCGCAGGAGTGATTAAAATATTCTAAAAATAGATTTTGATAACAGCTGTGCAATTCTGTAAAATTGCTAAAAATCGTTGCCTTACACTGAAAGTAAGTTTATTTTCATTCAGTAAAGCTGTTGTAAAAGAAGGAAAGAGGAGGAAAGGAGAAGGAGGGAAGGAAGGGAAGAAGGAAGAAAGGAAGGGAGAGAGGGAGGGAGGGAAGGAAGGAAGGAAGGAAGGGCATGTTTGGGGAAATTAGAGAGCTTCTTTTATGTTGTCTTGGAAACACTAAAAAGGACTGTGTTTGATCTAATAATAGATGATGAGCAAAAGAAAACAATGCATAAAATAAATTTAACTTTAGAAAAGGAAATTATGAAGATAGTTTACGTGGACTAGGTTAGTAACTCCCTGGCTGTGGCCTGACTTTCCCCTGGGAGCCTCTAGTGCTGATGACTCCAACTGTAAGCCATGGGTGGCAGGGGAGCCCCTCCCTCAGCAGGCTCCTTGGCTCTGATAAGAGGTCCTGCTTAGAATCTACCTCTGATTTTCCTAATTATTTTAGTAAATTAACATAATCATATTTTAAGTAATACGAAGAATTACAAAAGTTCATTTACAAACTGATTTTCTGGTTGATCCTAAATAACAAGAGTGCAATGTGGCTGAACATGAGAATTTGGAACACACAAAAGAATGTTCTTTGTGGCAGATACAGGTGTGCAGAACAGGACTTGTTCCGCCAAACGTGCTGAGGCACAGTCAGGGAGAAGAGTCATTTCAGTTAAACTGTAGGTGGTAAAAGGGCCTTTTGCCTCCACATCTTCCTATAAGAAGAGGTGTAAGGAAGCCGCATCCCACAAAATCATGACAACTGAGATCAGAAAGAGTATGCTTGCCGGACGTGGTGGCGCACGCTTGTAATCCCAGTACTTTGGGAGGCGGAGACCGGAGGATCCGGGTTCGTGGTCAGCCTCAGCTCTCTCTCTCTCTCTCTCCCTGTCTCTCTCTCTCTCTCTCTTTCTACTTAGTGAGGCCCTCCGCAACTTCGTGAGACCCGGTTTCAAAATAAAGTATAAAAAAATAGGGCCGGGGGTGTAGCGCAGAGGTAGAACGCCCCTGGGTTCAATCCCCGGTACCGCAAAAAAAAAAAAAGAAAGAGTATGTTTATATGAACAATGCTAGGCACTCACAATGAAGAAAGCAAGCCCTTGGTGTTATTTTTAAGGCTGATTTTTTTTCTCTTGTTTTAATCCAGTTTTAACTTTCTTAGGAAAAGGATGCTGTTTTATTTTTAGTTCAGTTATTATTTTAAAAGAAGAAGAAAACTGTATTTCCCATCCAGCTGTCCCATCTGATTACAACAGGGAATCACCCCCTTCTATCTATCGTGGTCACAGGGGCTGGGGTGGGATGAGTGGAGGGTGGGGGTCCCGGAAGGTGCTAGACACAACACGTGCTGGTGGCAGACAAGAGCAAACCCATCCGCATCAGCGGTCACCCTGTGGGTGTGCCCTTTGGCCCTTCCCCTCTTGTCCCTTGCCCCTTGTCCTTGTGACTCCGTAATGGAGGTGGGTTCTAAGACTGGCAGGTGCGGGGGAGCCTGTGGACATAATTCACCTCTTCCAAACGGTGCCGGCCCACACCTACTTTCCTGTTAGCCAGACAGACGACAATGGCTCCTAAGCTATAGTCCGTGAGTTTTAAAGGATAAAGTTCATCAAAATGAAAGCTCATGAGAATACCAATGCCAATCTCAATATCTTCTATGGGGAAGGGGGAAGGGGGGAATGGGGAGGGAGCCCGGGGAAAACTCACAACTGCTCTGTGCATACACTATCACTATGAACTACATTATGATGTGAGACTATAATGCACTAATAAAAGTATAAAAAAAAACACGAAAGCTCAGCTGACCTTCCCAAGCACGTTCCCTGAGTCTGCTGGAACAGACAGCAAACCAACTGTCACACTCGTCTCCCACAGCTTGAAAACCAGCAACTCAAACACATCGTCTAACTCGGCGCTCATTTTGCAACAAAAATACAAAGAAGAGTGAACACAAATGTGGGCTCATCCACACCACTGACTCACCGTGAGAGTGAACACCTCCTCTCCGTTCTGAATGTCCCACAGTTTGGCCGTCGTGTCCATGCTTCCAGTAGCCACCAGGGTGCTTTGAGGGTTAAATGATAAACACACCTAAATCACAGGAAATGGAAGAGACGTTAGAAAGACAGAGTTCCCGATGGCCAGTTAGATATGGAAATCTTGCAATGACCTTAGCAGACGTACTTTAATTCTTTGTACAATCGCATAACAAAGCATCGAATATGAGACCTGATATGCCCAGGTGGAATCCCAAAGCAATCTCCTTCTAGAATGAAGTCCTGACCCCCACTTCCTGGGCTCAGGCTCCTTCTGCCACTTTCCAGAGCACAGAAGAACATGAGCAAGTTTGGTTCCATAATTTGGCCACTGTGAATTGTGCTGCTATGAACATGGGTATGCATGTATTACTGTTGTTTTCTAGTTTCAATCCCTTTGGTATGATACCCAGTAGTGGTATAGCCGGATCATATGGTGGATCCATTCCCCGTTTTCTGAGGAATCTCCACACTGATCTCCATAGTAGTTGAACTAGTTTGCAATCCCACCAACAGTGTAGAAGAGTCCCAATTTCCCCACATCCTCGCCAACATTTGTTGTTGTTTGACTTCTTAATGCTTGCCATTCTAATTGGGGTCAGATGAAATCTTAGAGTAGTTTTGATTTGCATCTCCCTGATTGCTAATGATGTTGAACATTTTTTCATGCATCTATTGGCCATTTGTATCTCTTCTTTCGTGAATTGTCTCTTCATTTCAGTTGCCCACTCTTGATCGGATTGTTTGTTTTCTTAGTGTAAAGTCTTTTAAGTTCTTTGTATATCCTAGATATTAGACCTCTGTCAGAGGGATAGCTTGCAAAGATCTTCTCCCATTCCGTAGGCTTTCTCTTTGAGCTCTTGATGATTTCCTTTGATGAGCAGAAGCTTTGTAGTTTAATGCTATCCCACTTATTAATTCTTGTTTTAATTTCCTGTGCTTTGGAGGTCTTGTTGAGGAAGTTTGTGCCTATATAATGGAGTGTTGGACCTCTGGCTTCTTCTAATAATTTCACAGTCTTTGGTCTAACTTCCAAGTCTTTGATCCATCTCGAGTTGACTCTTGTGCAGGGTGAGAGGTAAGGATTCAGCTCCATTTTTCTACAGATAGATAACCAGTTTTCCCAGCACCATTTGTTGAAAAGACTGTCCTTTCTCCAATGTATGTGTTTGGCACCTTTGTCAAAAATCAATTGGCTATAAGTTTGTGGACTTGTTTCTGTATCCTCTATTCTGTACCACTGGTCTATGTGTCTGTTTTTGTGCCAATACCATGCTGATTTTATTACTATATCTCTGTAGTATAATTTGAAGTCAGGAATTGTGATGCCTCCTGCATGGTTCTTATTGCTGAGAATTGCTTTGGCTATTCTGGGTCTTTTGTTTCTCCATATGAAACTAATGACTGTCCATCAACAGATGAATGGATTACAAAATTATGGGAAATACACACAATGGAATTCTACTCAGCAATAAAGAAGAACAAAATAACAGCATTTGCAAGAAAATGGAAAGATCTGGAGAATATTATGTTAAGTGAGATTAGCCAATCACAAAAAAGAAGGGACATGTGCTTTCATTAATATGTGCAACCTAGGGAGTAGTGGGGACACAAAAGGGACTCAAATGACAACAGAGAACCCTCAGTGGTGCAAGGGAAGGGGTACAGGGAAGGGAAAGGGCAAGAAAGAAGTGAATCTATGGAATTACTGTCATAAACAATGTGTACATATGAGATTATACCAACATCATTCTCAGTGCTACATGTGGAGGGGGCGGGGGGAAGGGACACTTAAGAGCTGTGTGCATGTATGTTAACACCAAACTGATACTCATTGTGATGTGAGACTACAATGCACCAATAAAAACATATTAAAAAAAAAAGAACATGAGCAAAAGCCGAGCCATCTCCCTTGAGCCCCGCGCTGTGCTGCCTGCCTCGCATCTCCCTGCGGCTGTCACAGCAGCTCTGATAAACCCCCTCACTAAAGGACGTGACTCCTGGCTCACAGTGGCCTTACACTGGTGCCATGTCCTCAGAACTTTTACCAATTCTACAAGGTGCTTGTCGGCCAGACTTTCACACATAGTTAATATTTAGTAAATATGTATTGGCCAGATGTTGTTGATTATGAAAAATAGAACTGTCTTCCTAAGAACTATAGATAAAAAAAATCTTTTCAAAATTCTGAGGGAGTGTGCATTCATGGTCTCTCTCTGTCTCTCTCTTTGACTTTGGACCAGTTTCACCCTACGCCTCAGTATTTTCAACTGTGCCCCCAAATGGGAAAATACCCCTTTCTTAGGGTTGTCATGAGGCCCAACTAAGCTAACACACGCAAGGGCACAGGAAAGCGCCGTGGAGGCCTAAGCACCTCTCCAGGGTGGGTTATAATTTTTCACTGCAGTGTCCTGTGTCTACAAAGTAACTTGAACCTATATAGTATGCATTCTTGTCAGATGAATACGCCGTGAATTCAAAGGATGAATATGGACAAAGTTTACTCCTAAAATAAGCAGGCTATTTATTTTTAAGAGTTTTCACTTCTTCTGCAGGGAGCCAATTATCTCACTAATTGTTATAAGAGGTAACACAAAATTGGCCAAGGGCGAGGGCCTCCCACCAGTGCAAGCTATTTAGAGTATCGACTATTTATACAAACATGAGTTCTAATAATATCCAGAAAATAACAAGCCCAAGTGTTTCATGTGATATAAAAAAGCTATCTTTTTTTTACTTTTTAAATCAACTTTAATGATGTACAATTTAAGAATAGAGATATGATGATTATTTAACAAATGTATGCATCTATGTTAAGACAATCACAATTAGTATGTAGAACATTTTTTACTGTTCAATTTTACCTTATATTGGCTATCTTAATAACTCCATCAACCTTTATTGAGTCAGTTATTTTACATTTTTTTTTTTTTGGTACTGGGATTGAACCCAAGGGCATTCTACCTCTGAGCTATACCTTCAGCTCTATCTTATTTTTTATTTTGAAACAGGGTCTCACTAAGTTGCTGAGGGTCTTGCTAAGTTCCTAAGGCTGGTCTCAAATCTACGATCCTCCTATCTTAGCCTCCCAAGTACTGGGATTGCAAGCGTGCACCATCATACCCAACTTGAGTCAGTTCCTTAAAGACAAGTTAAGGAGACAGAAAAAGTAAGTCTGGATATGATACTCATAAGTTATCTGTCCGTGTCTACTTGCTCAATGCAGGTCACCGTTCTTTGACAGCATCTGCAAACTATTGAAACAAATCACTTTTAAATTATTCCAACACCACCATATAAAATCCACACAAACTAAAAATCCTGGGTTAGAATTTGAAAATTAACTATAAAAGTACAACTTCTCATTTCATAGTGGAATTTTTAAAAGAAACAGCAACATAAAATATATGTTCAATATACTCACTATTTCTGCTGTGTGGCCCCTAAAGGTATGGTAACATTTCCCCGTTTCCACACTCCATAGTTTACAAGTCTTATCAAAGGACCCAGTGGCAATTTTGTCACTGCAATTTAAAAAATATGGGTTTGAAAAACAAATTCAGCCATGTTATAGACAAGAGAGATTAATACATGAATAGCTATCTACTCACAAATTTATTTCACTTTTAAAACTATACTCAATCCTGTATTTCAGTGAATAATAAAATAAAGGTCTAGTTTTTTAATGATGTCAACCTATAGGCTTCATTTCAAAGATTTTACATTAAAGATATAAACAGATGGGTCCCTCACATCTCTAAACTAGCGTTTGCCTCTGGTATCCAGTCCAGGGCATCAGGCATTCTCCATCCACTGCCACTCTCTCTCAATCTCTGCTCAAGATAAGCTCAAAGCTCTGCCGAGTGCCACAGCCCACTCATTCATCCTTCTGTCCCTCACATGTACCCGTCCCAAGCTGCCATTGTTCCTTGACCGGTTTCTGTTTATCACAAACCGTTCTCTACATACATATGACACCATATTGTAAAATATGTTACTAATGTCAGTATTTTTCAGAATCATTTTATTGAATCAAAACTTACTCTTGGCCTAATGTATAAAACAGACGCACTAAATTGTTGCGGGTTTGTTCATCTCTCTCTTACACACACACACACACACACACACACACACACCATCTTATTCTTTGATGGATGTCTTAAAGACCAAAGACCACAAACTGCAGTGAAAAGCACTGCATTAGCACATAAATACATCAAATTAGTATAACTATTTACATAATTGGACAAGGGAGATTTTCATCAGCGGCTCTTGGTAGAATCCAATAAAAGGGCCAGAATATATTCCTCACCTCTCCACCTCCAGAAAACTTTGTTATCAGATGGATACCCAAAAAAAATCATGTCTGTTAAGTAGACTATTAAAGGATATGGTATTATATTATAAAGAATTGCACTGTAATGAAAGTAGTAATTATACCAGCAGTAAACCAGTATCATTTGTAATTTCAATATAATTTTCTACTCCCACAAGTAGATATAATAAGATATTATAAAAATTGTCATTCTCTATAATGTAAAAATACATATAGTTGAATGTTCTATAATTTAAATGTAGTATTTAATCATTTTAATGTGCCAATTAAATTTGATTGTGTCATTAAATTTAATGTAATTTGAAAGTATTACATTTTTTAAAGATATAATGCCATTAGAAACCTAGATATTTTTAACTGTCATATAAAATTTCTACTCTCAGTGCATCAAATTTTTATAAAATTTTAACAGGGCACAGCGATGCATGCCTGTAATCCTAGTACTTGGGAAGTTAGAAAAGGAAGAGCGCAGGTTCAAAGCCACCTCAGCAATTTAGTGAGCCCCTCAGCAATGTACCAAGACCCTGTTTCAAAATAAAAAATAAAAAGGGCTGAGGGTGTAGTTCAAAAGTAAAATGTCCCTGGGTTCAATCCCCAGTACAAAAAAAAATTGTAAAATTCCTCCATTCGGTCTTCCACTCTGCCAGGAGCGGATGATTGGACCTGTCTTCTACTCAATCTTCTTGCCTCCTACTTCTTCCACCATCAAACCCTCTGACCCCTTCTCTCTGCCCGAGTGATCTTCCTAAATAGCACAGTCGCTGTTCCACTATTTTGCTCACCAGCCTTTTTTTTATAGTCTCACATCGTAATGTAAATCATGTTGACAGTGACATACATGCACACAGCACGTGGTGCCCGCTCCCTCCCCATCTCCCCCCTTCCCCATACAGAGTACGGAGACTGACCTTGGTATATTCACATATGTACATACAGCTGATGGTAGTTGTTCCTTCAATGAACCTCACTCTTCCCCCTCCCCTTCCCCTAGACCACCTCCCTGGCTCCACTGAAGTTTCTTGTCCATTATCTGGAGTCCCGCTTGTATCCCAATTACTCCCTAGCTTCCGCATATTAGAGGAAATGACCTTTCACTTTCTGTGACTGGCTAATCTCACTTAACATAACGTTCTCCAGGTCCTTCCATTTTCTTGCAAATGACATAATTTTGTTCTTTATTGCTGAGTAGAATTCCATTGTGTGTATATCCCATAATTTTGTCATCCATTCATCTGTTGATGGACACCTAGGTTGGTTCCATAATTTGGCTATTGTGAATTGTGCTGCTATGAACATGGGTATGCATATATTACTGTAGTTCTCTGCTCGCCAGCCTTTGATAGCAACTCAGTCCCACAGAATAGAGCCTCAACTCCACAGGACGCTTTGACCTTCCCCTCTTCATTTTAAGTGGACAATCATGAAAAAGACTTAAGATTTTAAAACCTTAAAAAACAAATCCTTAACTTTTTTGTTCAACTATATATAAATATATACCCATTTACCAATTTTCTTTTTGTTGTTGTTGTGGTTGTGGTGGTGGGGTTGGTGGTGGTACTGGGGATTGAACCCATGGGAACTCCACTACTGAGTTACACCCCCCACCCTAGTTTATTTTTTACTTTGAAGCAGGGTCTCACTAAACTGCTGAGGGCCTTGCTAAGTTGCTGAAGATGTCCTCGAACCTGCAATCCTCTTGTCTCAGCCTCCCAAGTAGTGGGATGGCAGGCGCGTGACACCACACCTGGACCATTTACCAATTTTCTGGCAAGAGACCAAGGCCTTTTCTTTGACTATGGGTCAACAATTGGAGTTCATTATCTGTCCTACAGAAATCATATCAAACCTCTACAACTTGTAGTTTTCTTGTAAAATGGAATGAGAAGCTTAAATAACTTAAATATACTTGTAAAACAATCTAAGCACAGACTTTTTCCATATTTTTATAATGTGTTTTCTGATGTAATGTTGATCTTACAACTTCATTTCGTACCAATTTTTCAAAAGATTTATTTTGTTTTCATAGAAAACAACAGCTTTCTTTTCACACTCATATTTCATATGTTTATATATCTCAATGATTTCTGTAATTAAATTCAATATTAAATTCCATAATTATAATTGAAAGCACAGGTTCTTAAACAAATACAACTAGTTCTTGATAAGCTTATGCCCTGACTGTGGAAAGAGAAGCCGAGCACCCCAGTGGGATGCCTCATTGCTCCAAACACCCAGATGCCATGGGCATCAGCAGTATGCCATGAAGAAGGGCAGAAAACAATGTTTAATCTACGGAGTTGGCTAATCAGAGGTTGGTTTAAAAATGTTTCTATTGAGCCGGGCGTGGTGGCGCACTCTTGTAATCCCAGTACTTGGGAGGCTGAGACCAGAGGATCCGGGTTCGCGGCCAGCCTCAGCTACTAAGTGAGGCCCTCCGCAACTTCACGAGACCTGGTTTCAAAATAAAGTATAAAAAATAGGGCCGGGGGTGTAGCTCGGAGGTAGAACGCCTCTGGGTTCAATCCCGGTACTGCAAAAAAAAAAAAAACTGTTTCTATTGTTCTTGGGATTTTTATTTAACATGTTACCACATGCATTTCTTTTCAACCTGGCAAGATTGAAAATTAACTTCTACATGAAGCAAACCATGTTACATGGTATATGCATGCCATATATTCCAAGGTCACCAGTCTAGCGCAATCAGCATCAGTAGGAACTGCCAAACAGGGAACTCCCAAGGGCTGAGGGGCAGTCTTGTGGAACATGAACTCCAGCTCTCCTCTTTACCTCTGTGTGATCTTGGGAAGAGTAATTGAACTTATTATTCTTTATAAACATAACACCCATTGTCGGGGTCTATGGGGGCAAAGAAAACACGGCCCAACAGCAGGGAACAGGCTTTATTTAGGAATAAAACCTGGAAGGAGGCATCTGACTGGAGAGAGAGCCCACGAGAGTCAGAAAGCCCGCCTCCTTACAGGCTAGGGGCTTTCTATGGGGCAAGGAAGGAGGTACAGGAGTGTAAGCCACTGGTTGGTGTGCTAGTGGCCCGTCATCTTGGGGCAGAGCAATGGTCAGCGGGTGTTTCTCTTTGTTCCTTTGTTCTCGGTCCTCCTCTGGCAGGACCTTGTGGCCAGGCCTCACAGTCAGACCTCACAGTGCCCACACCCATCCCGAAGGCTCTTTAACAACTGAAGGATGGTATTAAGAAGGCTTCTAAAGCACATGGCGGCCACTCCATCAGTTTCAATCCTGTCTTCCCTAGTCCCCAGTAGATGGAGGATGACTACCTGAGTCAGTGAAGGAGTAAGTGAATGAATGAACAGACCCGTAAGGATTGTTGAATGCTATGGCGTACACCACATTCCTGTGGCCCTCCAGGGTGTGTAGCTCCTCTCCAGACGCGGTGTCCCAGAGCTTGCACGTCCGATCATAGCTCCCTGTGATAAAACTAACACAGGGATACAAACACATTGCAGGATGAGGAGAGTGGTGCATTAATAAGACTTCATTTTTTACCTGACGGATAATAGTTCCTTCATTTTGCTTTTTTACAATGGAAATCATGTATCCAGAACAAAGAGATTAAGAGCAATATCCAAATCCTTTGGCTTAGAAACTTGCCTTTATCTCAAAATCAAAAAAAGACTCACTAAAGAGTAGTTCTAATAATGGCTACATTCCTATAGCACGTATTCTTATATTGTTAAATAACAATAATCGGTAACATTTTATGAAACTCTAACTAAACCTCTGTAAATAGCCTCATTCTCTCAGATGAGAAGACCGTAACATTTTGGCATCATCTTTGACCCTCCCTTCCCCATCCCCCACACATACTTTATCAGTAAATTCTGCTAGTGAGATCGCAGACTACATCCCTACTATGGCCTCTTCTCCCAGGCCTATTGTGTCCATCTCTTGCCTAAACAAATAGAACCATGATAAGATGGTATACTTTTTATTCTCTTCTAGGTGTTTTCCTTCTAGCTGTTTCTCATATGGACTTCCTCTACCTTTGGATAGAGATCTATATTTGCAACTGTACACAGGTGTATTATACACATTTCTATGTACTGAACCGTGTCCCCCCCCCAAAAAAATTGTATGTTGTAGTCCTAACCTCTGGTACCTCAGAATATGATTTTATTCAGAAGCAGGGTCATTGCATATGTAATTAGTTAAGATGAGGTCATTCTGGGAAGGAGAAGGCCCCTATTCCAATACAACTGGCATCCTTATAAGCTGGTGAAACTTGGAAACAAACACACACAGTGAAAGAGCATCAGGTGAAGATGAAACATAGACACAGGTGGTGCTTCTACATGTCAGAGATGGCCACGAGCCCCCAGGAGCTAGGGCAGAGGCGTGGAACGGATTCTTGCTCGTGGCCCCTAGAAGGAGCCACCTTGACTCCGAGTTCTAATCTCGGGAACTGTGAGACCATAGATTTCTGTTGTCTGAGCCATTTAGTTTGTTCTAAGCCAAAGGACTCAGGCATATTCAGAAACAGCCTAGCGAAAGAACACAGGCATATTTACATCCTCATCTTCCCACCCACGCCTCGGATTCCAGGCTGATAAAATGCACTCTCTGAACACAGCCTTGGAGGTTACATTCATCACACCCCAAACACAGAGCTAGATGGAAGAGGCCTGCTCTGAAATGACTGAGCACAATCAACCCTGCCGCTGCCCAACCGGGTCTGACTGCTCCAACCGCCAAGGCATTTAAACATGGAGTCAGCCCAGCAGACCTGTCCCTGAGTCAGATTTCTCACAGCTGTAACATTTGCTGGGACCCCAGCAGGCCTCCCACCCAAGATGGCACCAACAGTACACAAAGCTTAGACTCGAATGGGGGAGAAAGTGCTTCTATTTCTCATCTCTGTTCAGTGGGATGCAGAAATCAGAGAAATGAACACATTAGATACTTAACTACCTGGAATATCTGACAAACAGAAATGCGTACCTCTTGATCGCTAAAAATTAAAGATGCAAAGCGACCCTTACCATGAGCCTGACTTGTTGAGAGCGACGTTGGTCAGTGGCAGGATGTGTGCTCTGAGGACCTTCGATGGAGGGAAACACCATTTACTTGGGGGTCACCAAACCAGGTTTAATTCATTGGTTTTTAACTTCAAACAGATGAAGACATTCAATGTTGTCTCAATTATATGCCGTAAACAGACAATATCCAATACATGAACAAATGAGGAAAAAAATTATACCTCTTGTTATTAAGACAAACCATACATTTGGTAGTTATAGGTAATTATAATACATAATTGGGTCTGTGTTTTTCCTCAATACCAATTTACCTTGAGATAAATTAAGGCTAAGATACCAAATAGCACTATTCTGTAACATTTTCTTTTACATATTGCACATTCTTTTGTATATACAGAAAATACACTAAATATGTTTCAAGTATTTTTGCCACATATTATTGCTTTTTGAATCCTAAATCTCCTTCAAAGACAGGATACGTCTTATTTATCTTTCAATCCCTACATTGTGTAGCATGATTAATGAATATTCATTGAATTAATATACAAAATTGAACAACCTATTAGCAGAGTGATTGGCTAGGCTGGGATAGTTTCAGTTATGTCTGCTGCCAGAGGGTAACTATTAATAGCACCCCCTTTAGCTATTAAAAATGTTTTCTTCGGATGATAAAGTACCAGGTCACTGTAGTGACAGAGCTCATATTTGAAGTTAAACAGTGCCACCTGCTGGGTAAAAGCATATTACAAGCATAACCTCATCAGATAACTACCTAAGAGCAGCTGGATGTTTTTATATCAGAGAGGACAGATGAGTAAATGAATAATAATTACATTTATTGTAATAATTATATCTAAGATATAAAAAGTATAATATAGAACAATTTTAGAATAAATAAAATTTTTAAATAAAAAACTTCTTAAAACTCTAAATGACATTTGTTATATTTAATCATCAAAAACAATACCAAGCCGGGCGTGGTGGCGCACGCTTGTAATCCCAGTACTTTGGGAGGCGGAGACCGGAGGATCCGGGTTCGCGGCCA